>JAJPUD010025451.1:0-17568 GCA_023553655.1 Myrmecobius fasciatus | reverse complement strand
CCCCCCCTTTCCCTCCAGTTTCCTTATAAGTACGTCTATTATTCCCTCTGAGCAAAATCTGATGAGATGGAGATTAACCCAATTCTCATTCCCCTCCCTTTTCTCCCCTCAATCATTATAGGTTTTCTTTGCCTCTACATGTGATGTAATTTCCCTTATTTTACCTCCTTTTCCTCTTCTTCCAGTGTTATCCCTTTTCTACCTCTAATTTCTTTTTCAGTTTATCATATCATAAGATTCATAAAATCACAATAAACATATAATAATAATCATAAAATCACAGTAATCATATGATAATAATCATAAAATCACAGTAATCATATCATAATCATAATGTAATAATCGATTCATAAAATCAACCCTCATTCTATAAGTATCTATAACATAAATATAGTTCTCAAGAGTTATTTTTTCTTGTTACCTTTTTATGTTTCTCTTGTGTTCTGTGTTTGTAGATCAAATTTTTTGTTCAGTTCTGGTCTTTTCAGTAGAAATAGGTGAAATTCTCCTATATCATTGAAAGACCATCTTCTTCCCTGGAAGATAATGCTCATTCTATCTGGGTAACTTATTCTTGGCTGCAATCCAAGTTCCTTTGCCCTTCGGAATATCTGATTCCAGGCCCTTCGATCCTTCAAAGTAGAAGCTGCTAGGTCCTGTGTGATCCTAATTGTAGCTCCCCGATATTTAAATTGTTTCTTTCTGGCTTCTTGTAATATCTTTTCCTTGGTATGATAGTTCTGGAATTTAGCCACGATATTTCTGGGGGACTTAATTTTTGGGTTTCTTTCAGGAGGTGATCGGTGGATTGTTTCAAGGAGTATTTTGCCTTCTGGGTGTAAAATATCAGGGCAGTTTTCTTTTATGATTTCCTGGAATATAGTGTCCAGGTTCTTTTTTTCATCATGGCTTTCAGGAAGCCCTATAATCCTTAGATTGTCTCTCCTAGATCTATTTTCCAGGTCAGTTGTTTTTCCTAGGAGATATTTCATGTTTTTCTCTATCTTTTCATTTTTTTGTTTTTGTTTCACTGATTCTTGAAGTCTTGATGAGTCATTCATTTCCAATTGTTCGATTCTAATTTTTAATGTCTTATTTTCTTCAGTTACTGTTTTTAGTTCCTTTTGCAATTGACCAATTACATTTTTTTGTTCATCGCATTCTTTTTCCATTTTCTCTATTTTATTTTGCAGTGATCTCATTTCGTTTCCCCATGTTTCTTCTAACTCTCTTTTAAGATTTTTTATGCAATCTTCAAAGAAAGCCTTGTGACATGGAGACCAATTTATGTCTCTCCTTGGGGCTTTTTCTGGAGTTGCTTTACCTTTAGGGGCCTCAGGATTTGAGGTCTGTTCTTCCCTCTCTCCATAAAAGTTGTCTATGGTGAGAGCTCTTTTTGGTTTTTTATTCATTTTTTTTTGAAGGTGTGAGGTCTGTTTAGGGCAAAGGTGGGACAGCTGCTTTAATTTGCCCTGGGGCAGTTCTGCTGATTGAGTTATTTCAGGAACTGGGCAGTTCTGCTGATTGAATTATGTCAGGGCTGGGCAGCTCCTCTGATTGAATTATTTCTGGTGCTTATCAGACCTGTTTTGAGGTTCTTCCAGAGTATCTTCTTCTAGAATCGTGTTGTTCTCCGGATATTGTGGATTTTTTTGCTTCAGAATCAGTCTAGAGGCTTCATATTTTGTTGGTTTGAGGGGAGGTTCAGTAGTTTTCTATTTTAACAAATTATTTTTGATAACTAGGTGATAAGTTCAGTTGAATTTGTATTGTCAAAGATCAATAAGTCTTATTGGCTTCTTCTAAATTTCAGCAAGCTGGGGTAAGGCCTTGGACATTCCGTCCTACTTAACTTGATCTGTTCATCAAGTTAATCTGACCTTAGTTTCAGTAATTTCTGCTGAGCCTTCTGCATTTGTTTATCCAGTGAATTCCTTGATTTGATTCTGACATGGTATTTTAATTATTATTTTGAATTATAGCTTGGACTTCCACACCCTCTCTTGCCTTACTTTACCCCATTTTCTCCCCTCCTCCTGCCAAAATGTTTCTTATTATCCAGTCATGTCTGCTTTTTATGACCCCATTGGGTTTTCTTGGCAAATATCCTGAAGTGGTTTGCTATTCCTTCTCTAGTTCATTTTACAGATGAGGAAACTGAGGCAAACAGGGTTAAGTGACTTGTTCAGAGTCACATAGCTAATAACTGTCTAAGGCCAGATTTGGACTCAGAAAGATGAGTCTTCTAACTAACTCTTGGTCTGGTGCTCTATCTGCTTTGACACTTATCTGCCCTTCCTCTCCCAAAAGTTAATTATCTTTAATTGCCATCCCATCTAGGTCTCCTTTCTCATAGGCACCCACCATAGGTCTGTGTGAATGGTGCTGAGACATACCAAAATCACCTACTATTGATCCAAAACAGGTACATTTACTGGGAAGATAGTTCAGGAAAGCTGCAAATTCTGGGGGCTACGCCTTCAGGATTTACCTCTAAAGGTCTTTCCTTCTTCCCTCTAAGGTTAACTTTCATCTACTCCCAGTAAATAACTAGTACCTACTTAACTATTTACAAGTAGTCTTCTCCATTAGAATGTAAGCTCTTTGAAGGAAGGGACCGTTTTTGCTTTTCTTTTTATTCCCAGTGCTTACAAAAGCCCCAGGCACATAAGCAGCTCTTAGTAAATGCTTGTGGATTAATTTGTTGATTAACTGCCTTTGGGAAGACCACGGCAAAACCTAAAAGTCCATTGGGGTAGAGACATTTAAATGTAAAAGGAAAAGCCTTCCTGGGCAAAGTAGACAGCTGGAGGGCTTGAATATCTAAAATACTTCTGCCCAGGTCAGCTAGACTATGAACTTCCCTCCAGGGCATAGACTGCATTCTTACCTTTGTCTCTACCCACTCCACTACATAGGATTCCCCAAGGAGCAGGAGAGGTAAAATTGGCTGAATTGAAATGAATCACCCTAAGGCAGGTTGGAGTCACTTGGAGGGAAGGGGGTTTGGAGCAAAGAAGAATTTGTCTAATAGGAGAAGCAAGATTTCTTCTAACTACTGACTGGAGGTAATAATCTCAGAGCTGAGCTTCTGAGGTAGTCAAAGGGAAGAAGCTTCTGGCAGTCCTCAACTAAGGGTCCTTGCACTAGAAAAAGAACTCAAGCAGAAAAGATCTTGGTGATACGCCAGTTTAAGGGATGGGTATCTTCCAAGCTGATGGCAAAAGGTGGAAGACTATAGAAATCCATTGAAAATTGAACCCAACCTCATAGCAGAATAGCCATGGAGTTCAGCTAGGAAAGGCAAGTCTACATGAGTTTCTAGTCCTATGGAGACATAGACCCTGGGAAGAGCCAGCCCAGAAGAGCAATTGAGAACTTGTTCATCACCATCACTATGCCCTGCAGAAAGAAAAAGGAAATTGGGGCTCTAAAGTTCCTGAAGTATTAGTTGCCTTGGGTTTGGCCTTGTATGTTCCCTGTGAATATGCCTTATTAGCATTGCTTGTGGCCACTCTTCCCCCTTCCTGGACATCCACGTGAGAACGGGTTCCTGGTTGGAGAAAATAATTGAGCCTACTGGTTGATTGTTAGGAGGAAGCCTACCAATGGTCATCTTCCGCGTCGATCAGACCACATCTGTAGTTTAGAAAAGATATTTGTAAGATGGAGTGTCCAGATGTGGGTAACCAGGGCAACCTCAAGTTTGTGCCATGTTTGAGGTCTGTGGAGAAGAGATGGAGGATGATACATAACAGTGTCTTCAAATATTTGCAGGGCTATCATGTGAGAGATAAATTAGACTTTTCTCATTGGCTCCATCAGACAGAACCAATGACAAGGGGAAGAAGGCGCAAAAAGGCAAGCTTAGTCTCAATGTCAGGGAAAACAGCTTAATAAAGCAATCCCAAAGGGGAATTATCTCCCGGAGGGATGACTGGGTTTCCTCCCCACTGGAAGGCTCTAAACAAAGATGGGATGGGGAAGGAGGACGTTTACGGCCTGTAGAGATGAGAGAAGCAATCCAACTTCAGAAATCCCTTCCAACTCTGATTACAGAAGCATATCATTGTAGCACCAGCAGGGACCTCAGCAGCCATCTCTCCTACCGATACCTGCAGAAGAATCTCTTCTATAATGGTCCTGACTAGTGGTCATGCCATCTCTGCCTAAAGATGCCTCCAAGGAGGAAGAATCCTGAGGCAGAGCATTCTGTTTGGGGCAGTTCCAACAGCTGAGCAGCTGAGATACATCACACACATTCACACACACACACACATAGTATATATACACACACAAATACATACGTGTGTGCATTCTTGTGCATATTGCACATCTGGTTTTGTTTGTGCACACACATATATGTATGCATGTGTGGTTGTTTCTATGTACACACATGCACGTATATATGCATGTGTCTTTGTGGTACACACATGTGTGTTTTGTATATACACATACAGAAATACAAGCACACATGTGTTTTGTGTGTGCACATACAAGTAATACATATATGTACATATACATATATGTGTATTGTGCACACGCACAGAAATATAGGTATACATGTGCGTGTTTTGTGTGTACACAATGCAAATATGCATATGAATACATGTATGTGTTGTGTGCATACATGCAGACACATAGGTACACATATACATGAGTGTTTATGTGTATACAATCCAAGTATATGTATATATATGTGTGTGTTTTGTGTACACGTGCAGATACATAGGTATATATGTGTTTTGTTTGTGTGTACACAATGCATGCATTCATGTATGCATGTGTGTGCATGTAGATACATGTGTATGTGGGTTGTTTGTATGTGCACAATACAAGTGTATATATGTACATGTGTGTTTTTGCTTATGTACACACACACACACACACACACACAACTAAATTGCCCTCACTGTAGGTCCTACCTCACTGCCCCTGGTTCTGCCTGCTGGGGTGAAGGGAATAAGTCTTCTGCCTCTACCTGAAAGTCCTTCATATATTTGAACAGCCGTCCCTCCCAGTCTTCTCCAGGCTGATTATTCCCAGTTCCTTCAGCCAGTCTTGGCCCAGCATGGATTCAGACCCTTCACCCCATTGCTTGTTCTTCTCTGGACGCTTTCCAGCTTATCAATGTCCTCCCCAAAATGTGGCCCCCAGAGCTGAACACAAAGCATTGTGCCCAGGGCGGAGGACAGTGGGACCATCATCAGCCAGCGCCTCACCCCCTACATGCAGCGCAGAGCGTATTCCTATTTTTGCTGCCCCATCCATCATCTCTCTGGGACGGCTTCTGAGAGCACTATGAGCGCCGGCTATCCTCGGACTCTGTGATCCTCTGAGCCCTGCCCTGGGAACACGCCAGTGCCTAATAGAATTTGCCTGTTGTCCACACAGCTAAGTCTCCACCAGCCAATGACTTCTTGGTGAAGGCTCATTGGTCTGTGTCTAGACCATGGGGTGCCCTCATTAGCCAAACTAAGGGGAAGTGGGCTACAGGAAATGCAGTCACAGACCATTAGGAACAGCTCCATCTTCATGGCTTCAAAAGCTGCTCTTCACATCGAGAATTTTATTCACAGACTAAAGAGAGAAACAGCTGCTTCGTGGGGAGGGTCTCTATTTTAAGAGTTGGCAGATTCAAGGGATAATCCTTCCCACCATACTGGACATCAGATCCCTGGGCTATAGAATCTGAAACTGGAAGGAAACAGTGGATATGTCATTAACCCCTCACTTAGCAGATCAATGAAGTGAGTATCAGAGAGGGGGAATAGTGGGAAGTCCGATGGAGCTAAAGGTCCTGGGTTCAAATCCTCGCCCTGACATTACTTGGGATTTCACTTTTCCCATATACAAAAGGTTAGACTTCCAATCTGGAACCTAACCCTAATCACAGCTCTAATCCTTACCCTAATTCTGAGCCTCACTCAAATCCTCATTTTAAACCTAATCCTAATCAATGGACAAACATTGAAGTGTTTGTGCTGGGCTCTGGTTCTACAAGTATAAAGGATGAAATAGTCTCTCCTCTCGAGGTATTTATATACTCTTAAAATATAGAGTGAATGGGGCAGCTAGGTGGCGCAGGGGATAAAGCGCCAGCCCTGAAGTCAGGAGGACCTGAGTTCAAATGTGATCTTAACATTCCCTAGCTGTATGACCCTGGGCAAGTCACTTAACCCCAATTGCCTCAGCAAAAAGCAAACATATATATGTATATGTATATAGTGAATAAGTACAATTATGTACAAAATAGTTAAATACAAGGTGGTTTGGAAGGACACTGACATTTCAGGAAGATCAAGAAAGGCATCATTTTCTGTGAGCTGCTTCTTAAAGAAAGAGGGGAAGTCTATGAGGTGGAGGTAGGATGAGAGCACTGGAAATCTATGATTTTATGAAATCACCTGGCCAATGCCACATAGAGGTAAGTGCCATAGCCTTGATTTGAAATCAAAGAAAGCCTGATTCTAAACCAAGCTTTCTTTCCACCATTTAACACTGCTTCACACCCTGATTTCTGCTGGGGGTTCCCTCTTCTCTAAACTCTGAGCCAATATAATTACAGTCAAAAAGCATTAATTAAAATTGAGGGGATGACCATAAATTGGGGAATGGCTGATTATATGAATGTAATGGAATATTATTGTGCTATAATAAATGATAAGCAGGAAGATTTCAGAAAAACCTGGAAAGATTTACATGGACTGATGCTGAGTGAAGTGAGCAGAACCAGGAGAATGTTGTACACATTGAAAGTAACATTGTATAATGATCAACTATGATAAACTTGGCTCTTCTTAGAAGTGCAGTGATGCAAGAAAATTCCAGGGTGCTTGTGATGGAGAGTGCCAACTGCATCCAGAGAAAAACCTATGGAGTTTGAATGCAGGTCAAAGCATACTCTGTTTGCTTAAATTTTTTTGTTTGTTTTTTCTTTCTTGTAGTTTCCCCCTTTGTTTTCATTCTTTTTCACAACCTGACTAATGTGGAAATGTGATTATACATGTATAGCCTATATTATATGAGTGTCTTGGGGAGGGAAGGAGAAAAAAATTTGAAATTCAACTTTTCATAAGGATGAATGTTGAAAACTATCTTTGCATATGATTGGAAAGAATAAAATGCTATTTAAGTGCAATGAAAAAAATTTTAAAGAATTAATTAAGCTCTTACTATGTTCCAGGCATTGTGCTACTACAGGACAGAAAATTCCAAATTCCTATTTCGAATGTTGCCCAGGATGGGGGCAAAGAAAGGAGTGTAAAAATTCTAGGGACTTAAGTTAATGGCAGTTCAGAATCCTCTTTCCCTCTTCTCTAGTAAACATGGGACACCACACAAATTCAGTCATACCCTATCTCTTAACCTAATCTGGGGCTATATCTTGCTGTACTCTTTATATAGTCCTGGTGGGGAAGAGGGTACAATTATCCCTTCCACAATGCAGGGGTTAAGGAATGAGCCCTCATGATCTGGAAGATCCATGTAAAATTTTTTGGCCTTCCAGAGAAGAAATGTGAATTATTGTGGTATTAGAAAACCCAAAATAGGTTGATATTGCACAATATTATACAAATATTTTATACATTTCTGAGTCTCTAAATTTCTTTTTTGTCGTCTGCTGGCCCCAGCATGCCATCTATGGCTTCTGCAAAGCTCCCACAAGATTCCCATTTAATTTCTTACACTGACCCATGATATATGGAGAACAGTATGAAGAAAGTCAAGATGTAAAAGGACTAACTATTCTCTGCCCTTCCAATCTGCCCTCCCTTTTTTCAGCCCCTTCCTTTCTTTTTCCTTCTCCTTCTGCCTTAGATAACTACTTAAATAACCACTTCTCATTAGCCATCCTTGACCCTCACTGGCAAGAGGATTGCTTCTGCAAGTCTGACATGCAATGTGCAGGCATGAATAGAGAGGCGAGGGATCAAGGATCAAACCAGTTAGGCTGGGATGGTTTTCCAGTATAACCTATAGAAGGCTATAGGTTGGGGGGGGGGCTTCTTCCTCTCCCCCCAAGGAATAGAAGTGTAACAACCTTCCAGAGTTGTTGAGGGGAATTGATGAGAAAGCACATGTAAACCTTTGCAAACCTTAAAGCACTATGTAAATTCTAGCTATTATAATTACAAATATAATAATTTATTATTATTATTAGTTAGAAGACCAGGGTTCAAATCTTGATTCTGCTACTTTGAATGTGTGTTACTATGGTCTAGTCACTTGAATAATTGGGTTCCAGTTTCCTCATCTATAAGATGAAGGATTTGTACTAGATGATCCCTAAAGTCCCTTCCAGCTCTAAATCCTTTAGGGGGCTCCCTCCAATACCTCATATTTATTTTTCTGTGCACAGGTAAGTTCCTTGGGGCTAGGGAAGCTCATCTATTTGTCTTCTGTAGCTTTGCAAACTGGGCATTTTCTAAAATATTTGTTCAGTTGAAGTTCTAACTTCTCCATGCATCCTGAGTTTAGCTGGTTGTTTTGTGGCCCACATGATGTGGTTCCCATTGGTCTCTTGCTCTTTTTCCCCCCCTTCTCTCTCCCCTACAGGAAAAAGGTAGTGGCAAGATGGGGAGGAGGCCATCAGTATGTGAACTGCGTGGGTGACCCGGGTCCTGGTGATAAATGATTCTCAGAATCCCTGCTCTGATTCCATTGTAGCCGGAAGAATGAATGTGGAGCGCCAGAGAGCTCCTCCCCGCTGTCCTCAGCACGGTATTTTTCCACCTACTCTTCTGGCTTCAGTATTGATTTAAATAGAGGGAAGGCAGGTGCCAGGAGAGGAAAGAGCTACCCACTGGCTCAGGGAACAAGAGACGGACTCAGGAAGGCAGGGACGCAAAAAGGATGAGGAAAGAAACAAAGGGAGGGAGAGAGGAAGCGGGGAACAAAGGAGACAATAAAGAGAGAGGAGAAGGGAAAAAGGCAAAACATTCAATAGAGACTGAAAGAGGGAAGAGAAAGCAAATGAATAATCCAAGGCAAGAAAACAGCAGCAGGGGAAATGGTACTTTGGGAGATTTGGGACTTTTATCAGTAGGTGGGCTCTCTTGCAACCAAAATCGGATCCAAACTCCCTGAGTAGTTTTGTCCTGGATGTTGGATGTAAGGTAGCCCTCAACCTCAACTTCCTCCCATCCTGTCTGTCCTCCTTGCCCAGCCAGAGCAAAGGGAGACTCTGCTTCCATGGGCCTGAGAAAACCAGACTTGGTCTCTGGCCTTGCATGTGAACAGAGCTGTGCCCACAGGTTTTCTCTCTGTCTCTCTCTCTCTGTGTTACAGAGACACAGAGAGAGAAAGAAAGAGAAAAAGAGACACAGAGAGAGAATGAGAGAAAGAAAGAGAGAGAGAGACAGAGAAAGAGGGAGAGGGAGAAAGAGAAAAGGAGAGGGAGGGACAAAGACAGAAAGAGAATTCAGAGAGAGAGGGACAGAGAGATACACACACAGACATGGAGAGAGGGAAGGGGTGAGGGGGGGGAGAGAGACAGAGGCACACACACAGAGGGAGAGAAGGTGGGGAGGAATGTTGGAGGAGGAGGAGAGAGAGGAAAAACTATAATTCTGACTTTCCCTCTCTTTCAGGAGGACTTGGGTTCCTGGTTATACCTGGAAGGAATGGTGGCAGTTTGGGGCTTTGTTTTTGTTTTTACCTCAGCGGATGGTGCAGATGGTCAGATGGGGCTGGGGAGAGTGAAGAGAAAGAAAGCCCCCCATGCCCTGTCCCCTGCCCCCAGATTGTGGTCTCGCTGCTGGCTGGATGCCCCAAGGTCAGTGCCGATGGCCCCCCAGAAGCTCTGGGAGCTCTGAATAGAGAGCCAAGGAGGAATCTGCTTTCCCTCTTTCTCTCTGTTTAGTGGGGCCTCTGGCTCAGAGAGATTCGCGCGCGCGCACACACACACACACACACACACACACATACACGGGTGTTTGCTGCACAGTCAGATCCGTCTGTGTTGCCATGACAACCCTCAGGGCTGCCCCCTTTCTCTCCCTACCCCCGACTCTCTTCTTGCCATCTCTCCTCGTCATCTCCACTATCTCTGACTTAGCCTACATTTTTTTCTCTCTGTGTATTTTTCTTAGTCACTCCCTGTTTTTGGTTCTCCATCAGTTTGCTTTCCCTCCCTTCTCCTCTTCTTTTGCTCTCATTTCCCTCAGATCTGGCCTCCTTCCTGAGGTTGTATTTCTGCAAAGTAGGATCATAAGGATAATCTCTCTAGAGTTGTAAAGACCCCCTCAGAAGTCATTTAATGCAGCCTCCTCATTTTATAAATGAGGAAACAGGCTGTGATTTGCATCTGATCATATAGGGAATAAATGAGGAGTAAACCTGGCTTCTGAATCCGGACTCCAAATAGGACTCATTACTGTTCTAAATCAGCATGACCTTTTCCCAGAGCTGACCCCAGGATCTTGAAGTACATGGTGTGATGCTCATCAGACAAGGCAGGGACTCAGGGACTAGTCCAGGGGTCTTCCTCTGCAGAATCATCTCAGAAATATTCGTGCCTTTCTTTACCAAGCTTCCCCCGCCCACATCCTTGCTCCCCTTCTCTTAGAGAGAATATCCCTTTTATCTTCTCCACATTCTCTCCATCTTGTTCCCATCTTTTCAAACTTTAGTCAAGAGCTGCATCCTCCCCAGTCAGGGGAGCTAGATGGCTCAGTGGATAGAGGCCTGGGTTTGGAGCCAGAAAATCTGAGTTTTTTATTTATTATTTATTAGCTTGTGACCCAAAGTAAACCAGAGAAGGGAATGGCAAACCACTCCAGTATCTGCCAAGAAAGGCCCTTGGACAGTATGACCCACCCGGTCACAAAGAGTCAAACCGGGCTGAACAGCAACTTCCTCCCAGTAACTTTTTCCTGATTAACCTGACTCAGTCCCAGCCATGTTATAAACTCCAACTGGCCCTCTTAGCTCATGAAAACATTCACATTCAGCTCTCTTCACTTGTATTTGCTTGTTACAGAAACCACTGTGTCTCCATCATTTTATACATCTTCTCCAGCATAATGGGAGCTTCCTGAGGGCAGGGACCAAGTCTTTCTCAGACCTGGCAGTCCTCAAGGTCAAGGGTTTCTGAATCTCTTCCCATTAAATTAAAAAAAGATTTCCCACAGGATTCCCTGCTTACAAAGAGTGAAATGTCATGGAGACTGATCAGAGGCTTTACTGAGCATTCTCTCCCAGGCAACCTCTGGTCTGTAGTGGGTCTGCTGCTTGTATTTGTATCCCCAATACTTAGCACAATACCTGACTTCTAATAAACTCTTAATAAATACTTGTTGCCTTGACTGGTCTCTGGTAATGTCATTGATGTTGGTTCAGTGGATTAACATCTGGCACAGGCTCTCTCTATTCAAGGGTCCAATCAAAGAACTTTTGTTGAGTGAAACAGGTCCAGTCCAATCTTTCAGTACAGAACTCTACAGACTTTCTATTACCCCATCTAAAGAGAAGCACTGGATTCACAACTGGGAGATCTGGGTTCAAATTCTGAATCCACTACTTTCTAGCTGAGAGTATAGACAAGTCTTTTAACCTTTCCCAGGCTTAAGTTGCTCATCTATAAGCAGAATAATCATATTTTCACTATTTCAGATTTTTGCTTTGAAGAGCTCCTCATAAATGAATCATAAATGATCTATCTGATATTAACTGATTGTCCTCTTTAGAAAGACCCTAGTCTTGGGTCCCTTCTTAGTCTGCCCCTTTCTCCCCTTCTTTATGGAATTCCTCTTCAACACCATATAAGTTCAGTTGTCTGGCTAAAAAAAACTAAAATCCATTTATTTTCAGGTACAAAAAGCTCAGGAAATGCACTATAGTGCATTATATATATTAAATCTATAGATCAGTATTATGTTATATATAATATATTATTGTATTATATTATGTATAACACATATTATATAGATATATGTTATATATATTATATACAGACCAGTATACATATAGATAAGTAACAGATTTGGTTCTCTAAACTTAGCACAGTGCCTGGAACATAGTAAGCTCTTAATAAATGTTTACAGGTTTGATTGATTATTGATTTGTGGTTTCAATTACTCAATTTTTGTTGAATTGACAGCACATTACTCTCTTTTATAATCTGCTACTTTTGTTGCTCTCATGCCCAGATTGGCCGACTGGCTGGTTCTTGGGTAAGTTTATTGGTGGTCCACAGGGCCATTCTTAGGTTCCAGATGAAAACTGTTCCCTCTGCAGCCATCCAAACTCCAATGATCCTCTTCTGGATTCTTCCCAACATCTATTTATCAAGTCTCTCTTCTGCAGACTCTTAATGTCTGCCAGGATGAAATATCTTCGGTGACTGTTCCTTATATGCTTTTTAGATTTTGTCCCTGGTTCCAAGATGTCAATCCTGGTATTGTTTTGTCCTTAAAACACTGGCATTTTCAAACCTACATTTACAATTTGACTTCTCCTGCCTCCCAGACAATAGTGCATTTAGGTGCACATGCATTTGGAGGAGAGAGCTTTTGGCCATGAGTTCCTCTCCCTCTTCATGAATTCCAAAAAATTGTGAGAAGGATGGAAGAACACAGCCTAATAGGGCTAAATTCTGCCTTCCCCCTTACCTTCTTCCCTCCTCTGGTTCTTTTAAACAAATCTTCCTTTTTCCTTTTCCAGTTTTTTTTTTTAAATTATCAGGAAGGCAGAGTGAGAGGTGATTTTTAGATTTGGATTGAGAGGACTTGACTTTGAATTCTGGTTCTGCTATTTTACAACTTGTATCAGTCACCTTTCTTTAAGATGTCATTTTCTTTCTCTGCAAAATGGGGAGTTTATAGCAAATGGAAGATTTCTTCATGTTGTAAACTCTAAGTAGGTAGCAAAGTCTAGAAAAGGATCCTGGAGACCCTGCCCACCAGTCCTCATTCCACCTTTTCCTCCTTTCTTGTCCCTTCCTCCTAGATTTCCTCTCCCCAAAGCTGGATATTTATATCCTGGGAACAGCTCCTGACAGACAGCTGGGAGTTGCAAGGTGTTTGACAGGGATAAGCAAGGCAGACATGACAGGGTAGTGGGTGGCCATGTCATTCTTACCAAGGCCAAGAGTTATGGCTTCCTTTCCTCTCTGCTTTGCTCAGGGATGCAGCTAAGACCAGATATGTTCAGATTTTACCAGCCCAAATGGGGAATAAATGAGAATGAAGGACACAGAAAAGGAAAGAGTAGGGATTAGGTAGGCTAGGATTGGAGAAATTCCCATCTCTATTTTCTCTTTTCCCCCAACCCCCAAAGTACTCCAGCACAAGCCCAGAAAACCTCTGGGGAAATTTGTCTTTGATTCTTTTTCAGTGTGTGTTATGGTGGGGGGGGAGGATGGAGGGAGGGACACCCAAGGGGCTGCTATCACTGCATAAACCTGTGAGAGCCCTTTCACCACATGTAGCTCAGAGCTGAGAGGGACCTTGGACAGGGTCTACTCCATACCCATCACTTTACAAATGAGGAGCCTGAGCATCAGAGAGAAATGCATTAGTTAGGGGTAGGCGTGGGATTTGAACCTGGTTCTTGGGTTCCACATTCAGTTCTCTTTCTTCTTTTATTATTATTATTATTGCCTGTAAAATGAGGGAGTCACCCTAGTTAATCACCATTCCTTTCTGCTCTAACACTTGATGACTCAATGATCCAGGCTTACTCTGGGAAGGTTAGTTCTCTCTGAGAGTGTATGTGGTCCGTGTAGGTGGTTTTGGTATGGGGGTGAAGGGGAGGTTCATGTACACTTACATGAAATGACTAATGAACAAATTTCCAAAGGCCTTTGGGAGGTAGAACATGGGCCTTTGTCCTGAGACTACATCACTCTTTCCATTGATCCTGCTTCCTTCACCTGCAGCCTGGGCGGTTGTTCGTTGCTAAGACCAAAGGAAGTCCAGAGGGGTTTGCTCCCTTCCCCAGCTCTGCCCCCTCTCCCTTCCACCCCCTTTGCTGTCCTATTTTAAAAACTAATACCTGGTCTCAGAGAGAACAGAATCCCAAGCGTGTAATTAATTCCCTGGGTACAGCTGCTGCCTGCAGCAGCACAGGCTGTCAGAGAGGGGCTGGGGCTGGCAGGGACCTGGGGGGGGTAGGGGTGACCTTGGAGCCCATCTAGGACTCTCCCTTCCTTTTATTTTCCTTGATCTGTGTGGGGGAGGTGAAGGGACTTGAACAGCCTCTCTCTAAGAGCACTTGAGCAGAGGCAAGTTAGAAGGCAGGGCAGAGCCAGAGTGATATTTCTCCTAATTTTGCTGATCCACAACCTCAATGTCAAGGTGTACCCCAGTGGCAGAGGATTGAAGAAAGGAAAAGGCAGCTAATGGGTTGCTATGGTTGTCATGGGAACCAGCCAACCACAAATTCCAGGATTGGCTCATTGCTTGGTTTGACATACCTCCCCTCCCAGACAACTTAAAAGAAAAAGAAAAACATCTCTTTTCTTTTTAAAATTAAAATCAAATTGGATTGATTGTTTTTGTTTTTCTTTCATCTACATTTTCTGATGTATTCCTCTCTCTCCCAGAGAGCCATCTTTTAAAACAAAGAAGAAAAAAAGTATGTGTGTGTGTGTTTGTGTGTGTGTGTGTGTGTGTGTGTGTGTGTGTGTAGAAATTCAGCAAAACCATTTCTCATTATATGTAGTGTTCCACAACAATAATGCTGCCCCCGACCCTTTGCAAAGAGACTGAGGACATGCTTTCTTATATTTTCTTCTTGGGGGTCACACTTGGTGAAAATACTTTCAAAGTTAGTAAGCATTAATTACCATACATCATATTATATGGAGTGCTCCACACCAAGCTCTCTCCCTCCACACCAACCCCATCCCTTTGCAAAGAAATAGAAAGAAGTGCCTTCTTTGGGGCCATGCTTGACCCTGGTTCTTTCACAACATCCCTT
This sequence comes from Myrmecobius fasciatus, assembly GCA_023553655.1. Classification (NCBI taxonomy): domain Eukaryota; kingdom Metazoa; phylum Chordata; class Mammalia; order Dasyuromorphia; family Myrmecobiidae; genus Myrmecobius; species Myrmecobius fasciatus. The sequence goes on along the minus strand of JAJPUD010025451.1, from coordinate 2,643 downwards.
TCATCAAGCATTTATTACTACTTACTTTTTCTTTTCTTTTTTTTTTTTGGTGAAAAAAAAGAACAAAATCAAAAAGAAGTGCAAGAGAGGGATCACTGCACCTAAAGTCAGGAGAGAACTCATCTTCATGAGTTCTAATGTGACTGCAAACACTTCCTTGTGATGTGACCTTGGACAAATCACTTAATCCTGTTTACCTCAGTTTCCTAATTTGTAAAATGAGGAAGAAGGGAACAGCATACTAATCCAGTCTCTTTGATAAGAAAATCCTAAATGGGGCATGAAAGTTGGACCTGAACAAGCATCATTTTTTGGTAGTCTTTGTATGTATCATTTTCCTGGTTTTGCCTATTTTATTTGCCTATTTGCATCAGTTCATATGAGTCTTCCTATGTTTTTCTGTATTTATCATATTCGTTGTTTCTTATGATACATTAATATTCCATCACATTTGTGTATTATGTTTAATTTCTTATCAATGGGCACCCACTTTGTTTTCAGTTCTTTGATATCACAAAAAGGAATACTACAAATATATTGATTTATGTAGGACTTGAAAAACATTTTTTAAAAAAAGTCCACTAAAAAGAACATTCATATATTGTATATAAATTAAACATGTATACATGGATATATACATACTTACACACACACACACACTCATTTTCACTCATTGACAGTATGTAGATGCTGATATACTGGATTGTTTTGGGAAGGATTCCTCCAAAGAGATTTTGGGTTGTTGTCCAGCACTTTATCCTAGAAGAAGAAGGGTGACTTGGTTAGACTTGCCCATTAGAAGCATTACTTAGGCAGTGATGGGGAGAGGGGAGAAACTCTAAGCAGAGATGTATGAGGCTGGTGGTTGTATGAGTGGAGAGAAAAGAGTAGATATGAGAGATGTGGCATTTAACTAGAAATGGAGACTGAGTAATTGTGAACAATCCAGGAGGACTATGGAGAATGGAAGGATGCTGGTGCTCAGGGCAGAAATAGGGGAGTTAGAGAGAGTAGTGGGTTTCAAGAATTCATGAATTCTGGTTTGGATATGGTGAGTTTGAGGATCTGGGCTGCAGATGAAGGTTTGGAGTTGCCCAATGAGAGGAGGTTCTTGTAGTTTTCCAAAAGTATATCCCTCTCCACATTCCTTGGAACAGAGTTTATTGGGCACTATTCCTTGTTGTGAAGTTTATGGTCACATCTTTCAATGTTATTGATTGTTGAGTCCTGACTGTCAGGAGTATGGCAGCTATTTCTTTACCAGTGATAATAGATCCACATCATGGATCTATTATTCACTGTTCTTGGTTCTTGCTCCTGCTTGGTTTCTTTGTCTGAGTCCAGAAACTCCCTTCTTATTTGGAGAGTCTGTGGCTTCAAGGTTCCCTGGAAGTGCTGCCCAGATGTGGAGAATCCCCATACCTCTCTCTGCTCTCCAGAGTCCCTCGCTATTCTGCATTTCTTTCTGCTGATCTTTTATGGTCATTTGCAGTTCTAACTCCTAGGGTCTTATGGCTTATATGTCAGAGGAGAAATGGAAGGTGTCAAGAAGGATAGAGTCAGAACTAATTCTTTATGGAAATCTGATTTTGTCTTTGTCCCAGTCTTTCTGCTCTGTCAGTTTAGTTCGTTCTCTCTCTCTCTCTCTCTCTCTCTCTCTCTCTCTCTCTCTCTCTCTCTCTGTGTGTGTGTGTGTGTGTGTGTCTCTGTCTCTGTCTCTCTCTCTGTGTCTCTTCTCCCCCCCCCCCGTCCGTCTCTGTCTCTCTCTCTCTCTGTGTTTATCTTTATCTGTTTCTTCCTCTTCTATACAATTGGATCCCGATTTTTTATTTTTGCCACTTAATGTATTTGGAAAGTTTCCCTAACCATTCTCCAATCTAATTACTGATCCTTTCTCACCCAGTAGAGGTCACTGTTATGTAAATTCAATTTTAATTGTGTGGGGGCAGGTTTTGTTCTGATTACTTTCTTCAACCCCATTCCAACCCCATCCTCTCCCTCCCACTTCCAATAGGGGTTTATTTTCACACTTTTGATTATGATACTCCCCCTCCCCTAATTCCCCTTACCCCATCTCCTCCCCCTTCCCATCATCACCTCCCCAGGCTTCATAGAGCTGGCTGTGATTACTTACTCCCATCCCAGGAGCCACAACAAAGTTTGCCTAGGGCAAAACAGAAGGAAAAATAAACAGCGTTTAGTGGAATTTGCTTTATTTCTTTGGAGATGCAAATCAGAAGGTTCCAGATGAATGTTGGGGAGCATCTGCACTGTGAGGAAGGAAGCCAGCTCAGAGCAGATCCTGCTTGGGAATGAGACTCTGCTATAGCCTGAGGGGCTGCACTGATTCAATTGGAAGGAGAGAGGAAAAAATTAAACAATCCAAAGCCCCAAATCTTTCCATTTGTTATTTTGCTCTTATTAAAAGGTTCCGGACATTGTCCTATTAGATCAGCTCTCCAGGCTAGTTGCTTATGTCCAGAAACAGGAATAGACTGCTCTGAGGTGGGAGACACCAATTGTCTGTAGCCTTCCTACCTTCTGCTGCCCTGCCAGTGAAACGCCCCAACTCTCCTTTATCATCCTCTGTGTGGTTCAACTTGGACCCCTGACTTCTCTTTCCACGCAGAAACTTTTTTTTTT
>JAJPUD010025450.1:0-17569 GCA_023553655.1 Myrmecobius fasciatus | reverse complement strand
TCATGCAACAACGATGTAGGAAAAGTAGGAAATAGGATGAAAGGAAACTCCCACCAGAGAATGTCACTTTCAATGAATTTGAAGCGTTGCTGTTGAGAATAGCCTACTTTTTCAGTTTCTAAACCTAGGTTCTACATTAACAACATGAAATTCTGCCCTACAAAGCATTCCTCTTAAATGGAATGCTACACCTGCTGAAGGCATTCAAATGAAGTGAGATTCACTCAATGTATCTTATTGGCAAAGAAGAGGAATTAATGCAAAGCAAATGTTGATAATAAACAGATTCCCCTGAAGCTTTCTCCTCTGTTGCACTACTTTTTCAGCAGATTTGCCGTGCCTTGAAATCTTCCACATATTCCGCAAGGAACATTATACAACAAAGTTGAAATGTATGTAACATTGAGGACTTCCTTTATCAAATGTATTGAGAAATACCTTCATAGAAACTTGACAGGAAGCATAGGGGAACTCGTGCAACAGCGATGTAGGAAAAGTAGGAAATAGGATGAAATTAAATTCCAACAGGAGAATGTCGCCTTCAATGAATTGGAAGCATTGCTGTCGAGATTAGCTTAATTTTTTAGTTTCTGAACCTACGTTCTATATTAACAACATGAACTTCTACAATATAAAGCATTCCTCTTAAAAGGAATGCTTCACATGCCGAACGAATTCAAATGAAATGAGATTCACACAATGCATCTTATTGGAAAAGAAGAGGAAGGAAAGCACAGCAAATGTTGATAATAAACAGAATCCATTTAAGCTTTCTCCTCTGTTGCACTATTTTGTCAGGAGATTTGCAGTGCATTGAAATCTTCCACATATTCCGCAAGGAAGAGTATACAACACGCTGAAATGTATTTAACATTGAGGACTTCCTTTAGCAAATGTATCGAGAGATACCTTCGGATAAACTCAAAATGCAGCAGAAGAGAACTCATGCAACAGCGATTTAGGAAAAGGAGGAAATAGGATGAATTGAAATTCCTGCAGGAGAATGTTGCCTTCAATGAATTGAAAGCATTGCTGTCTAGAGTGGCCTCCTTTTTCAGGTTCTGAGCCTACATTCTAACATAACAACATGAAATTCTGGAATATAAAGCATGCCTCTTAAAGGAATTCAAATTAAATGAGATTGACTCAATGTATCTTATTGGCAAAGAAGAGGAAGGAAAGGAAAGCAAATGTAGATAATAAACAGAATCCATTGAAGCTGGCCCCTCTGTTGAACTATTTCTTCAGGAGATTTGCTGTGCAGTAAAATCTTCCATGTATTCCACATGGAAGAGTATAGAGCACAGTTGAAATGTATTTAACATTGAGGACTTCCTTTATCAAATGTATTGAGAAATACCTTCGGATAAACTCAAAATGAAGCATAGGAGAACTCGTGCAACAGCAAAGTAGGAAAAGTAGGAAATAGGAGTAAATGAAATTCCTTCAGGAGAATGTCGTCTTCAATGACTTGGAAGCATTGCTCTCGAGAGTAGCCAACTTTTTGAGTTTCTAAACATACATTCTACATTAACTACATGAAATTCAGCAATATAGACTCTATCCCTAAGCCAAAATGCACGCCTCCCGACTCTAACCCTAACCTTAACCCTAACCCTGACCCTAATTCTAAGCCTAACCATAACCGTAACCCAAATACTCTCGACTCCCGATTCCCACCTCCCGACTCCCGACGCCAGACTCTAATCTTAATCTTAAATGCCTCCCGACTCCCGAATGCCACCTCCCGACTATAACCGTAAAAATATCCCTAACCCTAAAATGCACCTCCCGACTCTAACCCTAACTCTAAATGTGTGCCTCCCAACTCCCGACTCCCGACTCCCGACTCTAACCCTAATCTTAAATGACTCCCGAATCCCAACTCTAACCCTAACCGTAACCCTAACCTAACCCTAACCTTAACCCTAATCCTAACCCTAACCCTAAACCTAAATGCGTGCTAACCGTAACCGTAAATGCCCAACTCTAACCCTTACCCTCCCAACACACGCCTCCCGACTCTAACTCTAACCCTAAACCTAACCCTAACCCTAACCCGACTCTATCTACCATTAACCCTAAATCTAACCCTAACTATCCCGACTCTAACGCTAAATGACTCCCGACTATAACCCTACATTCTCCTTCCGAGTCTAACCGTAAACCTAAATTCGCTTTCCGACTCTAACTCTAACTCTAAATGCCCGACTCCCCATACTAAACCTAACCCTAACCCTAACCCTAACCCTAACCCTAACACTAACCCTAACCTTAAACCTAACCCTAACCCTAACCCTAACCCTAACCGAACTCTAACCCTAAGCCAGCCGTGACCCTAACCCTAACCCTAACCCTAACCCAAATACTCCCGACTCCTGACGCTAATCCTGACCTTAAATGCCTCCCGCTTCCCGACTCTAACCCTAATACTAACCCTAACCCTAAAAAGCACCTCCCGACTCTAACCCTAACCGTAAATGCGTGCCTCCCGAGCCGGACTCCCGACTCCCGACTCCAGACTCTAACCCTAACCATAACCCTAACCCTCCCAACTATAACCCTAATCCGACTCTAACGCTAATGCAATCCTGACCCTAACGCTAACCCTAATCCTAAACCTAAACCTAACCCTAACCATAACCATAACCCAAACCATCCTGAATCTAATCGTAAAAGACTCCAGCCCCTAATCCTAAATTCACCTTCTGACTCTACCTTTAACCCTGAACTTGCACCTCCCAACTCCCGACTCTAAGCCTAACCCTAACCCTAACCATAACCCTAACCTAAATGGGCTGCACTCGACTCCAACCCTAATCCTTAAACTAAGGCTAAACCTAAATGCGCCCCTCCCGACTCTAACCCTAAATGCACGCCTCCCTACTCTAACCCTAACCTTAACCCTAACCCTGACCCTAATTCTAAGCCTAACACTAACCCTAACCCAAATACTCCTGACTGCCGATTCCCACAAAGAAGAGGAATGAAATGAAAGCAAATGTTGATAATAAACAGAATCCATTGAAGCTTTCTCTATTATTGCCCTATTTCATCAGGCAATTTGCTGTACATTGAAATCTTCCATGTATTCCGCAAAGAAAAGTATACAACTCAGTTGAAATATATTTAAAATTGAGGAATTCCTTTAGCAAATGAATTGAGAAATACCTTCGGATAAACTCAACACGAAGCGTAAGAGAACTCATGCAATAGTGATGTAGGAAAAGTAGGAAATAGGATGAAATGAAATTCCTACAGGAGAATGTCGCCTCGAATGAATTGGAAGAGTTCCTGTCGAGAGTAGCCTACTTTTTCAGTTTCTGAACTTACGTTCTACCATAACACCATGAAATTCAGCAATATAGAGCATCCCTCTTAAAAGGAATGCTAAACCTGCCGAAAGCAATCAAATCAAATGAGATTCACTCAATGTATCTTATTGGCAAAGAAGAGGAAGGAAAGGAAAGCAAGTGTGATAATAAACAGAATCCATTTAAGCATTCTCTTCTGTTCCACTATTTCGTCAAAAGATTTGCTGTGCATTGAAATCTTCCACGTATTCCGCAAGGAAGAGTATACAATGCAGTTGAAATATATTTAACATTGAGGACTTCCTTTAGCAAATATATTGAGAAATACCTTCAGATAAACTCAACACGAAACATAGGAGAAATCATGGAATAGTGATGTAGGAAAAATGGGAAATAGAATGAAATGAAATTTCTGTAGGAAAATGTTGTCTTCAATGATTGGGAAACATTGCTGTCGAGAGTAGCCTACTTTTTGAGTTTCTGAACCTACGATCTACATTAACAACATGAAATTCTGAAATATAAAGCGTTCCTCTTAAAAGGAATGCTATACATCCCGAAAGCATTCAGATGAATTGAGATTTACTCAAAGTTTCTTATTGGCAAAGAAGAGGAAGGAATGAAAAGCAAATGTTATTAATAAAAAGAAACGATTGAACATTTCTTTTATGTTGCACTATTTCTTCAGGAGATTTGCTGTGCATTGAAATCTTCCATGTATTCCGCACTGAAGAGTATAAACGCAATTGAAATGTATTTAACATTGACGACTTCCTTTATCAAATGTATTGAGAAATGCCTTCAGATAAACTCAACACGAAGCATAAGAGAACTCATGCAACAGCGATTTAGGAAAAGTAGGAAATAAGATGAAATGAAATTCCTACAGGAGAATGTCGCCTTCAATGAATTGGAAGCATTGCTGTCGAGAGCAGCCTAATTTTTTAATTTCTGAACCTACGTTATACATGAACTAAATGAAATTCTGCAATATAAACCATTTCTCTTAAAATGAATGTTATACATGCCGAAAGCATTCAAATGAAATGAGATTCACTCAATGTATCTTATTGGCAAAGAAGAGGAAAGAAAGGAAAGCAAATGTCGATAATAAACAGAATCCATTGAAGATTTCTCCTGTGTTGCACTATTTCTTCAGGAGATTTACTGTGCATTGAAATCTTCCATGTATTACGCACGGAAGGTTATACAAAGCAGTTGAAATGTATTTAACATTGACGACCTCCTTAATCTAATGTATTGAGAAATACCTTCGAATAAACTCAATACGAAGCATAAGAGAACTCATGCCACAGCGATGTAGGAAAAATGGGAAATAGGATGAAATGAAATTCCTGCAGGAGAATGTCGCCTTCAACGCATTGTAAGCATTGCTGTCAAGAGTAGCCTACTTTTTCAGTTTCTGTACCAACTTTCTACATTAACAACATGAAATTCTGCCATATAAAACATTCATCTTAAAAGATATGCTACACATGCCGAATGCATTCAAATGAAATGTGATTCACTCAATATATCTTATTGGCAAAGAAGAGAAAGGAAAAAAAAGCAAATGTTGATAATAAACAGAATCCATTTAAGCTTTTTCTTCTATTGCACTATTTCATCAGGAAATTTGCTGTGCATTGAAATCCTCCATGTATTCCATACGGAAATGTATACAACTCATTTGAAATATATTTAACATGGATGGATTCCTTTAGCAAATGAATTGAGAAATAACTTAGAAGGAATTCGACACAAAGCATAAAAGAACTCATGGAACAGCGATGTAGGAAAAATGGGAAATAGGATGAAATGAAATTCCTGCAGGGGAAAGTCATCTTCAATGAATTGGAAGAATGGCTGTCGAGAGTAGCCTACTTTTTCAGTTTCTGAACCTACGTTCTACTTTAACAAAATGAAATTATGCAATATAAAACATTCCTCTTAAAAGGAAGGCTACGCATGCCGAACGCATGCAAATGAAATGAGATTCACTCAATATATCTTATTGGCAAAAAAGAGAAAGGAAAGGAAAACAAATGTTGATAATAAACAGAATCCTTTTAAACTTTCTCCTCTGTTGCACTATTTCGTCGGGAGTTTTTCTGTGCATTGAAATATTCCACGTATTCCAGAAGGAAAAGTATACAATGCAGTTATAATGTATTTAACATTGAGGACTTCCTTTAGCAAATGTATTGAGAGATACCTTCGGATAAACTTGACAGGAAGCATAGGAGAACTCGTGCCACAGCGATGTAGGAAAGGTAGGAAATAGGATGAAATGAAATTCCTACAGGAGAATGTCGCCTTCAATGAATTGGAAGAATTGCTCTCAAGAGTAGCCTAATTTTTTAATATCTGAACCTACGTTCTACATTAACTACTTGAAATTCTGCCATATAAAGCATTCCTCTTAAAAGGAATGTTATACATGCCGAAAGCATTCAAATGAAATGAGACTCACTCAATGTAACTTACTGGTGAAGAAGAGGAAGGAAAGAAAAGCAAATATTGATAATAAACAGAATCCATTTAAGCTTTCTCCTCTGTTGCACTATTTTGTCAGGAGATTTGCAGTGCATTGAAATCTTCCGGGTATTCCTGAAAGGAAGAGTATACAATGCAGTGAAACATATTTAACATTGAGGACTTCCTTTAGCAAATGCATTGAGAGATACCTTCGGATAAACTCAAAAGGAAGCACAAGGGAACTCATTCAACAGCGATTTAGGAAAAGGAGAAAATAGAATGAAATGAAATTCCTGCAGGACAATGTCACATTCAATGAATTGGAAGCATTGATGTCGAGAGTGGCCTCCTTTTTCAGTTTCTGAACCTACTTTCTACCATAATAACATGAAATTCTTAAATATAAAGCATTCCTCTTAAAAGGAATACTAAACATGCCGAAAGCATTCAAAGGAAATGAGATTCCCTCAATATATCTTATTGGCAAAGAAGAGAAAGGACAGAAGAGCAAATGTTGATAATAAACAGAATCCATTAAAGCTTTCTCCTCTGTTGCACTATTTCGTCAGGGGATTTGGTGTGCATTGAAATCTTCCATTTATTCCGCATGAAGAGTATACAATGCAATTGAAATGTAATTAACATTTAGGACTTCCTTTTTCAAATGTATTGAGAAATATCTTCGAATAAACTCGACACGAAGCATAGGAGAACCCGTGCAACAGCGATGTAGGAAAAGTAGGAAATAGGATGCAATGAAATCCCTACAGGAGAATGTAGTCTTCAATGAATTGCAAGCATTGTTGTTGAGAGTCGCCTAATTTTTAAATTTCTGAAACTACGTTCTACATTAACAACATAAAATTCTGCAATATAAAACATTCCTCTTAAAAGGAATGCTCCACATGCCGAAAGCATTCAAACGAAATGAGATTCGCTCAATATATGTTATTGGCAATGAAGAGGAAGGAAAGGAAAGCAAATATTGATAATAAACAGAATCCATTGAAGCTTTCTCCTCTATTACACTATTTCGTCAGGAGATTTTCCGTGCATTGCAAACTTCCACGTATTGTGCAAGGAAGAGTATACAATACAGTTGAAATGTATTTAACATTGAGGACTTTTTTAGCAAATGTATTGAGAAATACCTTCAGATATATTCAAACGAAGCGTAAGAGAACTCATGCAGCAAAGATGTAGGAAAAGTAGGAAATAGGATGAAATGAAATTCCTGCAGTGGAATGTCTCCTTCAGTGAATTGGAAGTATTGCTGTCGAGAGCGGCCTCCTTTTTCAATTTCTGAACACAGGTTCTACCATAACAACATGAAATTATTGAATATAAAGCATTCTGCGTAAATGGAATGCTAAACATGCCGAAAGCATTCAAATGAAATGAGATTCACTCAATATATCTTATTGGCAAAGAAGAGAAAGGAAAGGAAAGCAAATGTTGATAATAAACAGAATCCATTAAAGGTTTCTCCTCTGTTGCACTATTTCATCAGCAGATTTGCTGTGCATTGAAATCTTCCATGTATTCCGCACGGAAGCAGATACAACGCAGTTGAAATGTATTTAACATTGAGGACTTCGTTTATCAAATGTATTGAGAAATACCTTCGGATAAACTCAACACGAAGCATAATAGAACTCATGCACCAGCGATGTAGGAAAAGTAGGAAATACGATGAAAAGAAATTCCTTCAGGACAATGTCGCCTTCAATAAATTGGAAGCATTGCTGTCAACATTGTCCTCTTTTTGTAGTTTCAGATCCTATGTTCTACCATAAAAGCCCGAAATTCTGCAATATAAAGCATTCTTGTTAAAAGGAATGCTACACATGCTGAACGCATTCAAATGAAATGAGATTCACTCAATATATCTTATTGGCAAAGAAGAGGAAAGAAAGGAAAGCAAATGTTGATAATAAACAAAATCCATTTAAGCTTTCTCCTCTGTGGCACTTTTTCTTCAGGAGATTTGCTGTGCATTGAAACCTTCCACATATTCCAGAAGGAACAATGTACAACGCAGTTTAAATGTATTTAACATTGAGGACTTCCTTTATCAAACATATTGAGTAATACCTTAGAAGGAATTCGACAGGAAGCATAAGAGAAATAAAGCCACAACGATGTAGGAAAATAGGGAATAGGATGAAATGAAATTCACAGAGGAGAATGTCACCTTCAATGAATTGGAAGAATTGCTCTGGAGAGTAGCCTACTTTTTGAGTTTCTGAACCTACGTTCTACATTAACAACATGAAACTGTGCAACATAGAGCATTCCTCTTAAATAGAATGCTATACATATCAAAAGCATTCAAATGAAATGAGATTCACGCAAAGTATCTTATTGGCAAAGAAGAGAAAGGAAAGGAAAGCAAATGTTGATCATAAACAGAATCCATTTAAGCTTGCTCCTCTATTGCACTATTTCTTCAGGAGATTTGCTGTGCATTGAAATCTTCCACGTATTCCGCAAGGAAGAGTATACAATGCAGTTGAAATGTATTTAACATTGAGGACTTCCTTTGTCAAATGTATTAAGAAATTCCTTCGGATAAACTCAACACCAAGCATAAGATAACTCGTGAAACAGCGATGTAGAAAAAGTAGGAAATAGGATGAAATGAAATGCCTGCTGGAGAATGTCGTCTTCAATGCATGGAAGCATTGCTGTCAAGAGTAACCTACTTTTTCAGTTTCTGAACCTATGTTCTACCTTAACAACATGAAATTCTGAAATATAAAGCATTGCTTTTAAAAGGAATGCTGTACATCCCGAAAGCATTCAGATGAATTGAGATTCACTCAATGTATCTTATTGGCAAAGAAAAGGAAGAAAAGGAAAGCAAATGTTATTAATAAACAGAATAGATTGAAGCTTTCTCTTATTTTGCACTATTTCTTAAGGAGATATTCTGTGCATTGAAATCTTCCATGTATTCACCACGGAAGCGTATACTACGCAGTTGAAATGTATTTAACATTGACAAATTCCTTTATCAAATATATTGAGAAATACCTTCAAATAAATTGAACACGAAGCATAAGAGAACTCATGCAACAGTGATTTAGGAAAAGTAGGAAAGAGGAAGAAATGAAATTCCTGCAGCAGAATGTCGCGTTTAATGCATTAGAAGCATTGCTGTCGATTGTGGCCTCCTCTTTCAGTTTCTGAAGCTACATTGTACTATAACAAAACGAAAATCTGCAATTTAAAGCATTCCTCTTAAAAGGAATGCTGAACATCCTGAAAGCATTCAAATGAAATGAGATTCACTCAATAAATCTTATTGGCAAAGAAGAGGAAAGAAAGGAAAGCAAATGTTGATAATAAATATAATCCATTGAACCTTTCTCTTCTATTGCTACAAATGCCAAACCCATTAATATGAAATGAGATTCACTGAATGTATCTTATTGCCAAAGAAGAGGAAGGAAAGGAAAGCAAATGTTGATAACAAACAGAATCCATTGAAGATTTCTCCTGCGTTGCACTATTTCTTCAGGAGATTTACTGTGAATTGAAATCTTCCATGCACAGAAGTGTACAAAACTCATTTGAAATGTATTTAACATTGATTACTTCCTTAATCAAATGTATTGAGAAATACCTTCCGATAAACTCAACACGAAGCATAAGAGAACTCATGCAACAGCGATGTAGGAAAAATGGGAAATAGGATGAAATGAAATTCCTGCAGGACAATGTCGCCTTCAATAAAATGGAAGCATTGCTGTCGAGAGTGGCCTCCTTTTTCATTTTCTGAAAATACGTACTACCATAACAACATGAAATTCAACAATATAAAGCGTTCCTCTTAAATCCATTGAAGCTTTCTCCTCTTCAAACGAAGCGTAAGAGAACTCATGCAGCAGAGATCTAAGAAAAGTAGGAAATAGGATGAAATGAAATTCCTTCAGTAGTATGTCGCTTTCAGTGAATTGGAAGTATTGCTGTCGAGAGTGGCCTCCTTTTTCAATTTCTGAACCTGCATTCTACCATAACAACATGAAATTATTGAATATAAAGCATTCCGCGTAAATGGAATGCTAAACATGGCGAAAGCATTCAAATGAAATGAGATTCACTCAAAATATCTTATTTGGAAGGAAGAGGAAGGAAAGGAAAGCAAATGTTCATAATAAACAGAATCCAATAAAGCTTTCTCCTCTGTTGCACTATTTGGCAGGATATTTACAATGCATTTAAATCTTCCACGTATTCCGCAAAGAAGAGTATACAAAGCAGTTGAAATGTATTTAACATTGAGGACTTACTTTAGCAAATGTATTGAGAGATACCTTCTGATATACTTGACACGATACATAAGAGAATTTATTCAACAACGATGTAGGAAAAGTAGGAAATAGGATGAAAGGAAATTTCCACAGGAGAATGTCGCTTTCAATGAATTGGAAACATTACTGTCGAGAGTAGACTACTTTTTGAGATTCTGAAACTTTGTTCTACATTTACATCATGAAATTCTGCAGTATAAAGCATTGCTCTTAAAAGGATTGCTATACATGCCGAAAGCATTCAAATTAAATGAGATTCAGTCAATGTATCTTATTGGCAAAGAAAAAGAATTAAAGGAAAGCAAATGTTGATAATAAAGAGAATCCATTGAACCTTTCTCCTCTGTTGCAATATTTCTTCAGGAGAATGCCTGTCCATTGAAATCTTCCACGTATTCTGCATGGAAGGGTATACAAGGCAGTTGAAATGTATTTAACATTGACGACTTCCTTTATCAACTGTATTGAGAAATACCTTCAGATAAACTCCACACGAAGAATAAGAGAACTCATGCAACAGCGATTTAGGAAAAGTACGAAATAGGAAGAAATGAAATTCCTGCAGGAGAATGTTGCTTTCAATGCATTGGAAGCATTCTTGTCGATTGTGGCCTCCTTTTTCAGTTTCTGAACCTACGTTCTACTACAACAATTCAAAATTCTGCAATTTAAAGCATTCCTCTTAAAAGGAATGCTAAACATGCCGAAAGCATTCAAATGAAATGAGATTCACTCAATATATCTTATTGGCAAAGAAGAGGAAGGAAAGGAAAGCAAATGTTAATGATAAACAGAGTCCATTGAAGCTTTCTCTTCTATTGCACTATTTCGTCAGGCAATTTGCTGTGCATTGAAATCTTCCATGTATTCCGCACGAAAACGTATACAACTCAGTTGAAATATATTTACCTTTGAGGAATTCCTTTAGCAAATGAATTGAGAAATACCTTAGAAGGAATTTGACACGAAGCATAAGAGAACTCATGCAACAAAGATTTAGGAAAATAGGAAATAGGATGAAATGGAATTCCTACAGGAGAATATCGCCTTCAATGAATTGGAAGCATTCCTGTCGAGAGTAGCCTACTTTTTCAGTTTCTGAACCTACGTTCTACATTAACAACATGAAATGATGCAATATAAAACATTCCTCTTAAAAGGAATGCTATGCATGCCAAATGCATTCAAATGAAATGAGATTCACTCAATATATCTTTTTGGCAAAGAAGAGAAAGGAAAGCAAAACAAATGTTGATAGTAAACAGAATCCATTTAAGTTTGCTCCTCTGTTGCACTATTTCTTCAGGAGATTTGCTGTGCATTGAAATCTTCCATGTATTCCACAAGGAAGAGTATACAATGCATTTGAAATGTATTTAAAATTGAGGACTTCCTTTGTCAAATGTATTAAGAAATACCTTCAGATAAACTCAAAACGAAGCATAAGAGAACTCATGCAACAGCAATGTAGGAAAAGTAGGAAATAGGATGAAGTGAAATTCCTGCAAGAGAATGTAGTCTGCAATGCATGGAAGCATTGCTGTTGATAGTAAACTACTTTTTCAATTTCTGAACCTACGTTCTACCTTAACAACATGAAATTCTGAAATATAAAGCATTCCTCTCAAAGGGAATGCTGTACATCCCAAAAGCATTCAGATGAAATGAGATTCACTCTGGGAAAGAATAGGAAGGAAAGGAAAGCAAATGTTATTAATAAACAGAATCGATTGAAGCTTTCTCCTATGTTGCACTATTTCTTCAGGAGATTTGCTGTACATTGAAATCTTCCATGTATTCCGCACGGAAGAGTATAGTATGCAGTTGAAATGTATTTAACATTTACGACTTCCTTTATGAAATATATTGAGAAATACCTTCAGATAAACTCAACACTAAGGATAAGAGAAGTCAAGAAACAGCAATGTACGAAATGTAGGAAATAGGATGAAATGAAATTCCTGCAGGAGAATGTTGCCTTCAAAGAATTGGAAGCATTGCTTTCGACAATGGCCTCTTTTTTCAGTTTCAGATCCTACGTTCTACCATAACAGCACGAAATTCTGCAATATAAAGCATTCCTGTTAAAAGGAATGCTACACTTGCCGAACGCATTCAAATGAAATGAGATTCACTCAATATATCTCATTGGCAAAGAATAGTAAGGAAGGAAAACAAATGTTATTAATAAACAGAAACGACTGAAGCTTTCTCCTATGTTGCACTATTTCTTAAGGAGATTTGCTGTGCATTGAAATCTTCCATATATTCCTCATGGAAGAGTATACAATGCATTTGAAATGTATTTAACATTGAGGACTTCCTTTAGCAAATGTATTGAGAAATACTTTCAGATAAACTCAAAAAGAAGCATAAGAAAAATCATGCAAAAGCGATGTAGGAAAAGTAGGAAATAGGATGAAATGAAATTCCTGCAGGAGAATGTCGCCTTCAATGAAATGGAAGCATTGTTGTCGAGAGTGGCCTCCTTTTTCAGTTTCTGAACCGACGTTCTACATTAACGACAGGAAATTCTGGAATATAAAACCTTCCTCTTAAAAGGAAGGCTACACATGCCGAACACATTGAAATGAAACAAGATTCACTCAATGTATCTTACTGGCAAAGAAGAGGAAGGAAAGAAAAGCAAATATTGATAATAAATAGAATCCATTAAAGCTTTCTTCTCTGTTGCATTATTTGGTCAGGAGATTTGCTGTGCATTGAACTCTTCCATGTATTCCGCAAGGAAGAATATACAATGCAGTTGAAATATATTTAACATTGAGGAATTCCTTTAGCAAATTAATTGAGAAATACCTTAGGAGGAACTCAAATACAAAGATTAAGAGAACTCATGCAAAAACAATGTAGGAAAAGTAGGAAATAAGATGAAATGAAATTCTTACAGGAGAATGTCGCCTTCAATGAATTGGAAACATTGTTGTCGAGAGTTGCCTATTTTTTTCAGTTTCTGACCCGACGTTCTACATTAACAACATGAAATTCTGTAATATAAAGCATTCGTCTTAAAAGGAATGCTACAGCTGCAGAACACATTCAAATGAATTGAGATTCACACAATGTATTTTATTGGGAAAGAAGAGAAAGGAAAGGAAAGCAAATGTTGTTAATAAACAGAATCCATTGAAGCTTTCTCCTCTGTTACACTATTTCTTCAGGTTTGCTGTGCATTGAAATGTTCCATGTATTCAGGTAGGAAGAGTATACAATGCAGTTGAAATATATTTAACCTTGAGGAATTCCTTTAGTAAATGAATTCTGAAACACCTTAGGAGCAACTCAACATGAAGCAGAAGAGAAAAATGAAGTAGGACAAGTAGGAAATAATATGAAATGAAATTCCTACAGGAGAATGTCGCTTTCAATGAATTGGAAGCATTGATGTCGAGAGTTGCCTATTTTTTCATTTTCTGAACCAATGTTCTACATTAACAAAATTCCTCTTAAACGGAATGCTACACATGTGGAAGACATTCAAATGAAATGAGATTCAGTCAATGTATCTTATTGGGATAGAAAGGGAATTAAAGGAAAGCAAATGTTGATAATAAACAGAATCCATTGAAGCTTTCTCCTCTGTTGCACTATTTCCTCAGGGGATTGGCTGTCCATTGAAATCTTCCACGTATTCTGCAACAAACAGTATGCAACGCAGTTGAAATATATTTAATATTGAGGACTTCATTTATCAAACGTATTGAGAAATACCTTCGGACAAACTCGACACGAAACATAAGAGAACTCATGCAACAACGATGTAGGAAAAGTAGGAAATAGGATGAAATGAAATTCCCACAGGAGAATGTCGCCTTCTATGAATTGGAAGCATTGCTGTCGAGAGTGGCCTCCTTTTTCAGTTTCTGAACCTATGTTCTACCATAACAACATGAAATTCTTGAATATAAAGCATTGCTCTTAAATGGAATGTTAAACATGCCGAAAGCATTTAAATGCAATGAGATTCAGTCAATATATCTTATTGGCAAAGAAGAGGAAGGAAACCAAACAAATGTTGAAAATAAACCGAATCCATTGAAGCTTTCTCCTCTCTTGCACTATTTTTTAAGGAGATTTGCTGTGCATTGAAATCTTCCACGTATTCCGCAAGGAACAGTATACAACACAGTTGAAATGCATTTAACATTGAGGACTTCCTTTATCAAATGTATTGAGAAATACCTTCGGATGAACTCAAAACGTAGCATAAGAAAAATCATGCAACAGTCATGTACGAAAAGGAGTAAATAGGGTGAAATGAAATTCCTGCAGGAGAATGTCGCCTTCAATGAACTGGAAGCATTGCTGTCCAGAGTAGCCTAATTTTTGAATTTCTGAACCTACATTAACTATTTTGTCAGGAGTTTTGCAGTGCATTGAAATGTTCCACGTATTCCGCAAAGAAGAGTATACAACACAGTTGAAATGTATTTAACATTGAGGACTTCCTTTAGCAAATGAATTGAGAAATGCCTTAGGAGGAGCTCAACAGGAAGCATAAGAGAACTCATGCAAAATAGATGTAGGAAAAGTAGGAAATAAGATGAAATGAAATTCCTACCGGAGAATGTCGCCTTCAATGAATTGGAAGCATTCTTGTCCAGAGTTGACTATTTTTTCAGTTTCTGAACATACGTTCCACATTGCCAACATGAAATTCTGTAATATAAAGCATTCCTCTTAAAAGAAATGCTAACAATGTCCGCAAGCATTTCAATGCAATGAGATTCAGTCAATATATCTTATTGGCAAAGAAGAGGAAGGAAAGCAAAGCAAATGTTGAAAATAAACCGAATCCATTGAAGCTTTCTCCTCTCTTGCACTATTTTTTCATGAGATGTGCTGTGCATTGAAATCTTCCATGTATTCCGGAAGGAAGAGTATACAATGCAGTTGAAATGTATTTAACATTGAGGACTTCCTTTAGCAAATGTTTTGAGAGATACCTTAGGATAAACTCAAACCGAAGCATAAGAGAACTCATGCAACAGCAATTTAGGAAAAGGAATAAATAGGATGAATTGAAATTCCTGCAGGAGAATGTCGCCTTCAGTGAATTGGAAGCATTGCTGTCCAGAGTAGCCTAATTTTTGAATTTCTGAACCTACATTCTACATTAACAATATGAAATTCTGCAATATAAAACATTCCTCTTAAAAGGAATGGTACATATGCCGAATTCATTCAAATGAAATGAGATTCACTCAATGTATCTTATTGGCAAAGAAGAGGAAAGAAAGGAAAGCAAATGTCGATAATAAACAGAATCCATTGAAGATTTCTCCTGTGTTGCACTATTTTGTCAGGAGCTTTGCAGTGCATTGAAATCTTCCACGTATTTTGCAAGGAAGAGTATACAACGCAGTTGAAATGTATTTAACATTGAGGAATTCCTTAAGCAAATAAATTGAGAAATGCCTTAGGAGGAGCTCAACAGGAAACATAAGAAAACTCATGCAACAGCGATTTGGGAAAAGGAGGGAATAGGATGAAATGAAATTCCTGCAGGAGAATGTCGCCTTCAGTGAATTGGAAGCATTGCTGTCGAGCGTGGCCTCCTTTTTCAGTTTCTGAACCTGCATTCTACATTAACGACATGAAATTCTGTAATATATATCATTCCTCTTAAAAGGAATACTAAACATGCCGAAATCATTGAAAAGAAATGGGATTCACTCAATATATCTTATTGATAAAGAAGAGGAAGGAATGGAAAGCAAATCTTGATAATAAACAGAATCCATTAAATCTTTCTCCTCTGTTGCACTATTTCGTCAGGATATTTGCTGTGCATTGAAATCTTCTACGTATTCCGCATGAAGAGTATACAATGCAATTGAAATGTATTTAACATTGAGGACTTCCTTTAGCAAATGTATTGAGAGATACCTTCGGATAAACTCAAAAGGAAGCACAAGAGAACTCATGCAACAGCGATTTAGGAAAAGGAGGAAATAGGATGAAATGAAATTCCTACAGGTGAATGTCGCCTTCAATGAATTGGAAGCATTGTTCTCCAGAGTTGCCTGTTTTTTCAGTTTCTGAACCGACGTTCTACATTAACAACATGAAATTCTGCAATATAATGCATTCCTCTTAATAAGAATACTAAACATGCCGAAAGCATTCAAATGAAATGAGATTCCCTCATTGTATGTTATTGGCTAAGAAGAGGAAGGAAAGGAAAGCAAATGATGATAATAAACAGAATCCATTGAAGATTTCTCCTCTGTTACACTATTTCTTCAGGAGATTAGCTGTGCATTGAAATCTTCCACGTATTCCACAAGGAACAGTATACAACGCCGATGAAATGTATTTAACATTGAGGACTTCCTTTATCAAATGTATTGAGAAATACCTTTGGATAAACTCAAAACATAGCATAAGAAAAATCATGCAACAGTCATGTAGGAAAAGGAGTAAATATGATGAAATAAAATTGCTGCAGGAGAATGTCGCCTTCAATGAATTGGAAGCATTGCTGTCCAGAGTAGCCTAATTTTTGAATTTCTGAACCTACATTCTACATTAACAATATGAAATTCTGCAATATAAAACATTCCTCTTAAAAGGAAAGGTACACATGCCGAATGCATTCAAATGAAATGAGATTCACTCAATGTATGTTTTTGGCAAAGAAGAAAAAGGAAAGGAAAGGAAATGTTGATAATAAACAGAATCCATTAAAGCTTTCTCCTGTGTTGCACTATTTTGTCAGGAGTTTTGCAGTGCAATGAAATCTTCTATGTATTCCGCAAGGAAGACTATACAACGCAGTTGAAATGTATTTCACATTGAGGACTTCCTTTAGCAAATGAATTGAGAAATGCCTTAGGAGGAGCTCAACAGGAAGCATGAGAGAACTCATGCAAAATAGATGTAGGAAAAGTGGGAAATACGTTGTAATGAAATTCCTACCGGAGAATGTCGCCTTCAATGAATTGGAAGCATGCTTGTCCAGAGTTTCCTATTTTTTCAGTTTCTGAACTTACGTTCCACTTTAACAACATGAAATTCTGTAATATAAAGCATTCCTCTTAAAGAAATGCTAACAATGTCCTCAAGCATTTAAATGCAATGAGATTCAGTGAATATATCTTATTGGCAAAGAAGAGGAAGGAAAGGAAAGCAAATGTTGAAAATAAACCGAATCCATTGAAGCTTTCTCCTCTCTTGCACTATTTTTGCAGGAGATTTGCTGTGCATTGAAATCTTTCACGTATTCCGCAAGGAACAGTATACAATGTATTTGAAATGTATTTAAAATTGAGGACTTCCTTTAGCAAATGTATTGAGAGATACCTTCGGATAAACTCCAAACGAAGCAGAAGAGAACTCATGCAAAGTGATATAGGAAAAGTAGGAAATAAGATGAAATGAAATTCCTACACGAGAATGTCGCCTTCAGTGAATTGGAAGTATTGCTGTTGAGAGGGG
>JAJPUD010025449.1:1559-16619 GCA_023553655.1 Myrmecobius fasciatus | reverse complement strand
TCCTTTCTTCCTGTTCCTCCTCCTCCTCCTCTTCCCTCTTTCCCTTCCCCTTCCTTCTCCTCCTCCTTCTCCTTTTCCTTCCCTTCCCCCTCCTCCTTCTTCCCCTTCCCCTTTTCCTTCTTCTCTTCCTAGTCCTTCTCCTCCCCCTTTTCTTTTTCCTCTCCTCTCCTTTCCTCTTCTCCAGAAGTAAGTGGTGGTACCTGAGGGCACAGGAAATTTGTGGAATTGGAGGACCTGAGATCAGAAGGGCAGTAGAATCCAGCTGCACAGGATCCTGTAGGGGAGCTGAGGCCTGGGGCACTGCAAAAGAATCCAGTTGGGCAGGGTAGACAGCTGCCCTCAGAGGAACCCCCTGGGAAAAGGAAAGAATCTTATTGCCAAATGATGTTTTGTCTGGGTCTACATTTGTGGCAATACCCCACAACATCTAATTAGAGAACTTTATGCTGAGATATAGAGGAAGGAAGGAATATAGTGAAAGGATGATAGATTTAGAGCTGGATAAGAACTTAGAGGCTTTCTAAAGCAACCCCCTAATTTTACAGATGAGGAAACTGAGGCCCACAGAAGTTAAATGACTTGCCCAGAATTACCTAGCTAGTTATCAGAGTCAAGATATGAACTCCAATGTTCTTGACTCCAAGTTCAGAATTCTATCTATCAGTATTGGGTAAAGGAAAGACAGACAAAACTAAAACAGAGAAATATAATGAAATATAGCAAACAAAAGAAGATTTGGACAATTTAAACTATAGATATATTATCACATGAGTAAGGAGGGACTGGAATAGTATGAATTCAAAAAGGCTTGCTGAGGGAGATCCTGAGCAGCATTGGAAAGGGTAGGGGCATGTCTGGGAATTAATTAATAGGTTTAAGGGAGATAAACTCACCAGTTATGTTTCTCAGAGTTCCTATAGGGCAGGGAAGGGGGTTAAGTGTCCCCTTTGGACAGTAGTGCCCTATGGGGCAGGGTCCATTGAGGGGGAATGCTATAGTTCTCTTGGGAATCGGCCAGACAGCTCCTCCCTCACAGTAATAGCCTGCAGAGCACAGACCTGGGGAAGAAGAATAGTCATAGAATTTCAGAATAAAAATTAAATCCTCATAGACCTCCTGCCTATGGTAGAACTGTATTTTCAGGAGCCATGACCCCCTTTCCCAGACTTGGACACTCAACCCTGGTCAGGGGAAATTTTAAATTATTTTCTGTAGAATAATCTTTACCCACAATGTTGAATTTATTCAATGTCTGGGACCAGTGGCCATACCTATTGTTGTCTAGCTTTGGGGGTTGGGGTGCAAAGGAGTTGCACCAGGATTATTAGATTGGGATAGATCGTTGGGATTTCAAGTGGATATGGAAGCCAGGGACAAAGACCTCTGAACCTGTTCTTTGCTATTTCAGAGGTTTGTCCCTAACTTCCAGGATGTGAAGGGGCAAGGACAGAGAGAAGGACCAGGTGGCTTCTCTTCTCTTTGTTTGCAGAGATTGTCCAAAGAGAATAAACCCCAAAGCAAAACAATCAACAAGCCCCTTGGGAGGCCAAATGATAGTCAAGTACCCGAAGTTTTTATGGAGAGGATGAATAGGAACTGATGAGAATCTGAAAGGGGAGAATTCAGAATCAATACTGAAGATGATTCCAGAATATTCTTGCTCTGGGATGTCCTTCATAACCCAGGGTATGTGGGGGAACTTTGTGTACTTTTTGTATACTTTTTCCAGATGGGGAAACAATAGCAGATGCTGAACTTCTGGATACATGACTAGCCCATAGTCATCTCACCACAGAGGTTGGAGAGAAAGAAATGGTTCTGTTGGCTGCTGCTACAAAAGAAACCACCCCCAATTTCTCCACATACACACTTTATACGGTCCCCACCTAGTTGCTTCTTATTCTCTCTTTCAGAGCTACAGTTAATATTTACTTTAACCTGATACTAGAGGTGTAAATATGATTGGAGGTGGGGCAGAATCCCCTCCATTAAAGGTTTGACTGATTCAGCTGATTTGAGGAACTTTGTCCCCTCCAAACAAAGCAAAACAAACCAAAAAAAAAAAAAATTGGTCTCTTCAGGAGTGACAATATTTACCTCCAGGATGCGAACTGCCTTCCCTTGGGCAGTACATCCCCATTGGGCACGACTGGCAGGCATTGAGAGAGAGAGCCCCTTCCAAGGGATTCAGAGTCCCCTCTGGGCAGGGCAGGGCTGCAGCTGAATGAGCTGGGCAGTAGTAACCTGCAGAGGAGAAAACTGGAATAGCATCCTGGAGGACTACACACAGAATTACACATGGACCATCCCTGGGGTCCCTGCTTCCCATTATATTTATGCCAATAGTATCAGGTTAAAGTGAACATCAACAATGGTTCTGAAGGAGAGAGGTAACAAGCTTCAAGGGACTATGTAAGGTGTCTGTGTGTTTCTTTGTAGCATCAGCTGGTGGAACCATTTCTTTCTTTCTAACCAATTCTCTAGTCCCAGTCCCACAAAGTGCCCTATATGTTTTTTTCTTTTTTTTTTTTTTCTTTTTGCTTAGGCAATTGGGGTTAAGTGACTTGCCCAGGGTCACACAGCTAGCTGTGTGTTTCTTTGTAGCATCAGCTGGTGGATGCTCTAGTCCCAGTCCCACAAAGTGCCTTGTGTGTTTCTTTGTAGCATCAGCTGGTGGAACCATTTCTTTCTTTCTAACCAGTTCTCTAGTCCCAGTCCCACAAAGTGCCCTATGTATTTTTTTTCTTTTTGCTGAGGCAGTTGGGGTTAAGTGACTTGCCCAGAGTCACACAGCTAGCTGTGTGTTTCTTTGTAGCATCAGCTGGTGGATGCTCTAGTCCCAGTCCCTCAAAGTGCCCTGTGTATTTCTTTGTAGCATCAGCTGGTGTAACCATTTCTTTCTTTCTAACCAATTCTTTAGTCCCAGTCCCACAAAGTGCCCTATGTGTTTCTTAGTCACTATACCCTTGGGATAGGCTCTGCCCATATCTCTGCATAACTGTTCAGTGGTTTAGTGCAAGTTCTTTCCTTTCCATTGTTACAAACATCTTCATGAGATTATTGCCAGGGTTATCATACCCATTTAATGGGACAGGAAACTTAAAAGATAGACCTAGAAGCTGATCAGTTGACTGGATAAAGGCACATCCAGACAAATCCAGAGTTTTCTCTGTTATCCAGTGGTGAGTGTTTGACATTAACATTTGCTAATCATATTTATTTGCCTCAACTGGCTAGGCTACCCTCTGCCCTCTTTACATTCCATTGGCATAAATTAGCACACATTATGAGTCAGTTGGTACTTTTTAGGGTTATTTGGGTGAGGCAATTTAAAAGATAGTCCATTTTCCATCTTTTTCTTAGAACAACAATTAAATCAAAACTACTATTGCTTTTGAAAAACACATTTCAAACTTCTCTTTGGTTCCACTTAACAATCCTGGAGGCTAGTTAGACCAAAATTCCATTTCCCTATCTGTTTAATCCTATTAGAATGTAAGCCCCTAGACGGGGCAAAACTGACTACTTTTGCATATTTATCACTAGCACCTAGAATAGTTCCTAATGCATGTTATGCCCTTCTCTGTATAGGTGCCAGGAGAGGCTGATTCTCTAATAGCTCTGAGTGCTTTTCTCTAACAAGAAAGGTACCTAATCCTGGGTTAATATTATGATTATGTAGAACCATTTAGACCCTTAAAGGTGGGACTCACTACAAAGTTGCTTTACGTATCAGAGCTTCAAGAACAGAGGAGCATTTTAATTCTGGAGGACTATCTTGCAGAGGTAGAATTTAGTGAATTATCAAGGAGAGGTGTTTTGATTATTTGTGGGCTTGGGCACAAGACTTTTGAAGTTTTTGTCTAGTTAAGCAAAGCCTGTCCTTTATTTGATACTGTTTTAGGCCAAGTACTTGCATGGAAGATGAAGTCCCTTTTCCTTCTGTTCTAGAAACTTAAACATGAACATAGACACGAGCCTAATTCTGATGTCCTTGTGGAAAATTTTGGATAAGGCATTGAGCACAAAATGTTTTTAAAAAGACTGATTCAATGAAAAAGAGCTTACTTTGGAAGCAGAGGACCCATTTCAGGCTTCTGGCTCTGCTATTTATTGCCTGTCTGACCTTGGATAAATCAAAGTCAATTCATCTATCTAGGCCTCAGTTTTCTTTCTTTAAATTTTTTAAAAAAATAATACATGAACAGTTTTCAACATTCACCTTTACAAAACTTTGTGTTCCAAATTTTTCTCCCTCTCTCCTCCCCTCCCCTCTTAGACAGCCAGTAATCCAATATAGGTTAAACATATGCAATTCTTCTAAACATATTTCATTATTTGTTATGCTATGCAAGAAAAATCAGATCAAAAAAGAAAAAAAAATAAGAAAGAAAACAAAAAAAGCAAGCAAACAGTAACAACAACAACAAAAGTGAAAATACTATGTTGTGACCCACATTCACTCCCGATAATCCTTTTTCTAGATGCAGATGGCTCTCTCTATCACAAGTCTATTGGAATTTATCTGAATCAACTCATTATTGAAAAGAACCTAGTCCATCTCATAATCTTGTTGCTGTGTACTATGTTCTCTTGGTTCTGTTCACTTCACTTAACATCAGTTCATGTGAGTCTCTCCAGGAATCTTTGAAATCGTCCTGCTGATCATTTTTTACAGAACAATAATATTCAATTACATTCATATACTATTACTTATTCAGTCATCAGTTCCTTGCTATTATAAAAATGGTTGCTACATTTTTGCACATGTCGGTCTTTTGGGCCTCCGTTTTTTTGTCTGTAAAATGAGGAGGTTAGACTAAATTTTTGAAATCTCTTCCAATTCTAAATCTGCAATTGCCATTTTATACATAGAGAAACAGAGACTATACAGAAAAGAAGGAAGAAGCAAAGATGGAAAATAGAAAATTCAATGATCTAAGCTTTCATCCATATTGCTCTTCATTGGCAATATCTATCTCCTTTCTCTGTAATGGTAGTGTAAGAAGAGAGATTAGCCATGGAGCATGGAGATTACCTTTGGGGCATATAGTGGGCTCCACAGAAGCAGCCTGTTGGCAAAAGGTACCTGCTGGGCAAGGAAAGCAGGTACTCATCCCAGGCATTGGACTGAAGGTTCCAGGCTTACAGGGAAGTTCCATACTGCTCCCTGGCAGGCAATAGAAACCACGGGGACATCTGTATCCCTGGATCCCATCTGATGGTGAGGGGCTGATACTTCCTTCCAGGCAGATGTACCTAAGAAAATAAAGCATAAAACCTAGACAATTCTAGAGTCATGAGGATCATGTCCTGGTCTGCAAGACTGCTTTAGAATGAATCTTCTTGCCAGGGCCAGGCTGTGTATCAGGCTCCTATGGACGCAATGCTTGGCTAAGAGATAGATGGCACTTGATAGTTTCAAATATGCCAAAATTTCTTCTAGGTTCTGAGTTGGTAATACTAAAAAATGTCCCCAGTCCTTGACACAGGAAGCTAAATTACAAGGGCAAGAGAGTTTAGGAAGACAGTCTTTCCTCAAGATCAGAGTTCCCTTAACCTTCCTACTCCAGTGGAACTAACTAGTTTCTCCTCCATACTGGCAGTGATGGCCAGGCTCATGATCATGGGCCAAGGAGGTCATGTCCATTAATGCAGGTGAGGCTGAGAGCTCATAAGGTTGGTCTTTGTTTCTTTTTTCTACATGGCAAGTGAGACAGTGAGCACACAATTTGCACTGGTAACTGTCATCTCCTGCCAATTTAGGCATTAAACCAAGATTTCATGGGATGGAGACAGGAATTATGGAGGTAGCCCAAAGACAGGTGGGACAACTATTCTCAAACAGGTGCATAAATCTACTACCATGGCAGGCCACTAAGGTATCTTTCTATTGCTGTTGTTTCACCCCCAACATGTGACCTTTCCATAGATACTGTAGAATTTCTGAGTTTTAGAGCTGGAAGTAACTTAACTTTCAAGGCCATCTAGGCTTTGAATCTTTTGGATCTATCCATATATCCATAGGAATTTTGAATTGGAACAGACATTCATGACCATTTCATCCATTCCCATCATTTTGTAAAGGAGAAAGCTAATACCAAACTTGGCAGAGGGTGAGCTGTTCAAGGACCCACAGGTAGCAAGATGCAGAGCTAGTGCCCTATGTAGGACTTCTGGTCTAAATCCAATTCTCCTTCCACTAGATCACATTGCCACCCCTTTCCTTTCATAGATCTGGACACTGAGGTTCAAGTTCTTCTGAGCTTGGGATTTCCTAGAATTCTGCTGGGTGGGGGGGAGAATCATACTCTTCCATGGTCAAAAGAATAAGAAGCCCTTGGCCTGGGCTGCCTTGAGGACTTAAGACCTAGTATATGGCCATCTCTCTCTAGAAGGAAATGCCAAGAACTATTCAGAGGCCAGGGTTGGGGGAAAGTCTCCTTACCCAGGACTGCAGGAGGGTGCCTGGAAAGGACTGGCCAACCCGGCTGTGCTGCAGTATTTCCCTCTAGGGCAGGGCTGACACTGTTCTTCGGTTTCTAGGCCTGGAGAAGAGGAATATGTTCCTGGAGGACAGGGTATCGGAGAGCCAGTCCCATTGGGGCAGAAGAAGCCAGAGGGACAGACATCATTCCCTGAATATCCTGGAGTTTCCACCTGGGCAGAAAAAGAGCAAAGGAAAGGGAATTTAGTAGTAGTTCTAAGATAAAAGTGATTATGCTTGTGGATTCAACAGTGGTGATGCTTTTTGCCTATAATTGACCTGGTGAAGATTTACCTGGTAATAATTTGCATGGTGTTCATCTGAAGTATGAATATTATTTGGGTTCTGTTTTGAGGTTCTCAGCAGAGATGTGAACTGAATTTAGAGGAAGGATCTACTAGAACAATCTCTTGGCTTGAATAAGCTTTGCCATTCTCAGACCATGGAGTTGTTTCACTAACTTTGCTTTCTTTTTATAGGGTTAGGACAAAAAAAGGGTTTGACTACCTTTTTGATCCCTCTTTAAATATAATCAGCTGACAGACTTTTTGGACTGGCTTGTGGGCCTCAGCTAATTTGCATGGGTGCTCCAGGGCATGCTGAATCCCAGGGTAGGAGCCAAGATACATACCATGTGTTTGATGGGGGTAGGAGACACAGCTCCCCCTGTGCAATAGTGGCCTGAGTAGCAAAAGCCAGATGGATGAGATAATCCTTCTGATGAGCAATACATCCCTAGAATAAGCAGACACAAGTAGGATCAGGGAGCAAGTGGAAGCCGCCATGCCCTTTTCCTGTTCAGAACCTGTTTGATCTGCATTTTTGTGGTGGAAACCCCATATTCTTTCTGAATACCTGCTCCACATAGAGACCACTGCCAGGCTCTGAATCAGAAGCTCTCTATAAGTATAATCATCAATGAAATTTAGATGTTGGAATAATAATAATAACAATAATTAGCTAGCATTTGTACAGTTCTTTAATTTGCAAAGAGCCTTACATATGTTATCTCATTTGATCCTCACAACAACCCTGTATGGTAGATGCTATTGTTATCCCCATCTTAAAGATAAGGAGGTTTTAGAAGATCATGTGCTTTGCTCAGTCACATAGCTGGTAAGTGGTGGAGCTGGGACTCAAGCCTAGTTCTTATGGTTTCAAGACTTGCCGTTTTATCACTGATTTTGAAATTAAATATTAGAATTAGAAGGATCAGGAGGCACAAAGTGTGCCAAGCACCCAGGGAACCAGCAATTCTAGCTAGTTAGTCAAGGGGGGTGGGAGGTGGGTAGGGACTTGTCCTAGTTTCACTGACTTAAGTATCTTTTCTTTCTATGCTCATTTCTCTAGGAGTTTGGGAAATACTATAAAATCGTAATACTTATCTCTTATCTTCCATATTTTCTTATGAAAAGAGCAGACAACTTGGGAATTCTCCTTACTGACTTGATTTCTTCCTTTTCTCCTTCCCTCCTTCATTCTTGTATCCTATCCCTCAACTTGGGCTTCACCTGGGGTCTTCTTGGTCAGATTTCACTTACCAGCTGGGCACAGTTCACAGTCCAGTTCACTCGTGGCTCCTGTCCTTGGTCCAAATGTACCCTGAGGGCATGGATGCTCTGTTGGTGACTGGGTTCCAGGTGGGCAGAAGTGGCCCTGAGGGCACATTTCAGGACCTTGGACACTGATATCTAGGAGATCAACAAGGGCATTTGAGTCAGAACTGAGACTATTTGGCTCTTTCTGAAATGTAGGAGTTCCTGAGTCAGACTCAATTCCATAGAATTATTTAAACTCTTCCTGTCCTTGACCTCCTCTTCACCTCTATATTTACCCCCAAGATGTGACTGTTCACCATTCTCAGTCTAAAATTTGTTAATAAAATATTTGTATGTAATATAGTATATAGTATTTGTGTATAGAAGAGGTATTTTATTCCAGAAGTAGTTTCACAGAAAAGACAGGTAAAAAGGACTCTCAATACTAATATCAGAAATTCAGATGCCAGTTGTGCAATCAATTCTTGGGAAATAATAATAATGATCAAAATTGATATAGCACTTTAGGATTTGCAAGATTTACATACAATATATCTGTTTATATTCATGACAACTCTCTAAGGTAGATGCTATTATTAGAATACCCATTTTACAGATGAAGAAACTGATATTGAGAGATATTAAGGAACTTGCTCAGAGTTATACAACCAATAAGTGTTTGTATTTTTTTTTCTGAAGTAATTAAGGTTAAGTTATGCAGGGTCAGTTAGTAAGTTAGTAAGTGTTAAGTATCTGACGCTAGATTTGACTCAGGTCCTCCTGACTCCAGCAAGTGCTCTATCCACTGTGCCATCTAGCTGCCCCTAACCCTTAAATATCTGAATTCAGATTTGAACTCAGGCTTTTCTGTTTCCGAGTTCAGCACTCTATGCACTATTTACACCTACCTAACATACAATTTAATCCCTCCATTTTATAGATGAG
Source organism: Myrmecobius fasciatus (assembly GCA_023553655.1). Classification (NCBI taxonomy): domain Eukaryota; kingdom Metazoa; phylum Chordata; class Mammalia; order Dasyuromorphia; family Myrmecobiidae; genus Myrmecobius; species Myrmecobius fasciatus. Next base: position 7,649 of record JAJPUD010025449.1, on the reverse strand, counting down.
TTAATTGAAATCTGAGATGGTTAAGGGGCTTTTCCAGAATTACATAGTAAGCATCAGATGTGGGATTTAAGCCGAAGGTTTCTGAATCCAGAGTCAATACTTTTCCTACTGTAGTTGTTCAGATCTGCGGGGTAGGCATTATGTTCTCTCTCTGATGACTGTACTTTTTTCTGTAGACTGTAGTACAATCAAGAGAGAGACACATACACACACAGAGACAGAGATAGAGACAGGAACAGAGAGAGAGACAGAGACAGAAAGAGAGATAAAAAGACAGAGACAGAGACAAAGAGTGATAGATGGACAGACAGATAGAAGGAGACACAGAGAAACACACACAGGGATTGACAGAGAGACAAAGAGAGAGAAAGAGAGAGATAAACAGACACAGACACAAAGATACACACACAGATACACATACAGAGAGAGATAGAAACAGGAACAGAGAGAGAGAGAGAGACAGAAAGAGAGAGACAGAGAGACAGAGAGATAAAAAGCCAGAGGCAGAGACAAAGAGAGATAGATAGACAGAGACATACATAGAGATTGACAGAGAGACAGAGACAGAGAGAGAGAGACAGAGACACAGACACAAAGATACACAGACAGATACACAAATACACAGACAGACACACAGACACACAAACAGATATTTTGTAGCAGGTCTTCCTTTCCCAAGGTTAGTACATGACATTCTCACAAGTTAGTGCTTGTTGGGAGCCAGGGTTGACTGAGATTTGGTCACCAAGACATTAATGGGCTACTAAATATTACTTACTGGGGCAGTAGGGCAGTGCAGTGGATAGAATGCTGGGACTGGAATTCAAATCTGGCCTCAGGCACTTAATTAACTGAGTGACTCTGGATAAGTTGTCTAACTGTTTATCTCAGTTTCCTCATATGTAAAATGAGCTGCAGAAGAAATACAAACCACTCCAGCATCTATGCCAAGAAAACGCCAAAGGGGATCACAAAGAGTAAGACAGGAGTGCAATGACTCAACAACAATTATAAATATGACTATCATGGAGGCTTTTTTTCTTGCCCCTATCAAGAGTATTTGACAACAATAGTAGGAAGGTTTTTAGATTTCAAAAAAGAGAGAGATAGAGCAATGGAATTTGTTCTAGTCAAGATATAATAAGCTAATAGCAAATGAAAGTTGCTTTAGTGATCTGGAATATTCAGGCCATTTTATGATGATCACTTGGGTAGATTTTACTCTGGGACTTCACTTACCTGTGACCTCAGAGATCCATTTCTGGGGACTAGGCCAAGGTTTTTCAATCTTTCTTAGGTTATGAAACACTTATAGTCTGACTGTGACATTTTTGGTGAACAGTCCCACCTCTTCCCAAGTTTGTTCATCTGTTTATTGACACTCCCTATTTGAATTTGTAAATAAACTTTAAGAGGAGTCAAGTAACCCATGACATCTTGACCCACCAATTGAGGCCTTCATCATTTAAGTTTTCTATTTTAAAGAAGGACATGGGCATTTTTAAAATGAGTTTATGCCTTCTCCTAGAAAAGGGAATGTACCAAAGATTCTAATCACCTGAATTGCAAAACTGCCCTGCTGGACAAGGTTGGAATTCCTCAGGAGTGCTTGCCTTTGGCCTTTCACTAAAAGTGCCACCAGAACAGGGATATTGTATGCCTAGTGGACAGTAGTAGCTGACTGGACAGTCCACTGGCCAAAGGGGATCCTCAAGTCCTGATGACTGGACTTTGGAGGGACAGAACCTGTGAACATAAAAGAGGTCAGATCTGGAGGTGCTGGATGAGTTATAAAGGAGGAAAACTTATATTCCCCAGGCATTCTGACAAGTGCTGCCAAAAAGGGCCATTCTAGGGGGCTCAGCCATAGGAATTGTTTGAAAGCAGTATTGTTCAGACAGGAGTAACCCTGAAGAGGCAAGATGAAGTAGTAGATGGAGCACTAGATTTGAAGTCATAAGATATGTTTTTTTTTTTTATCTGTGTTTTTGTTTTTAAAAAAATATTTCCCCCAGTTACATGTAAAAACAAGATTTGTTTATACATGTACATTAATTCTTTACATATTTCCTTTTGAAGCATATTGGGAAAGAAAAATCAGAACAAAAGGGAAAAACCACAAAAAAAAAATGAACATAGCATGTATTGATTTACATTCAGTCTCCATAATTCTCTCTTGGGATGTGGATGGCATTTTCCACCCAAAGTTTATTGGGATTGCTTTGGATCATTGAACTGCTGAGGAGAATCAAGTCTGTCATAGTTGATCAGAAGACATAAATTTAAATCCCACCTCAGATACTTATTAGCTGTGTGATCCGAGGCCAGTCACTTAAATTATTTTGGGTCTCAGTTTCCTCCTCTTTAAAATGAGAAGGTTAGACTCATTACCTTTTAGCTTTGAAATCTATAATCCTACGAACTCCTCTCTCCTATGAATTTTGAAATTCAAAAGATATTCATATGAAAGAATTGACAAGGGAGATGGCACTGTATGTGGGAACTCATGGTGGGAACATAAGACTCAGGTTTAGGGTGTCAAATATTGCTTTTTCTTGTGTAATCTGAACTTTCAGGATTTATAATTAATATAGGGATTGTAGAGCAAAAGAGGGACAAATAGTGGGTGGGAACGAGATATGATATAGAACCATCCAGGAACTTTGAAGCAGAACAAGAGTAAAAGACTTCCTTAGAGCAATGTATGCTATAAAGAGAAATGGGTTTGACATGTGGTGAGGATGAGAGATGACTAGTGGACAACCAGAGTGCTTCATTGGTATTCTCTGGATGTGAGGAGAAAATGAGAAAAGACTTTAACATGCTGGGAAGAGCCCTTCTGGAAAACTTGTGAGAGATCTTAAATAAGAGGTGCCCAGGATGGGCAAATGGCTATGATCTTCATTGTTGGAGAGGACATCCTAGTTAGAAAACAACTTTGGCCCTACTCTTGACACTGTTATATTCCCTATGAGCTCTTAGACACAAGTGACTTACTAAATCTCAGTTTCTCATATGCAAGATGGAGATCATAGCCTGATTCTCATGGAGTTAATGAGAAGATTAAATGTGAGAAAATGTATGAAAGTGGAAAAAAATTGTCAAGTTCCAAATTAGTGGAAGTTATCATTATTATATGCTTATACTTCTGCTTCTTTGAGAATGGTGATTGCAAAAAATATTTCCAGGCTCATGCAAATGTAAGAACTACTTACCTGGGGAAAAGACTAGAGAAATAGGGCAGAAAAGGGAAATTAGAATTCAGGAGAGAGACAAGATTTGAAAAGACTCAGCATCCACAGCCTCTTACTTTCCAGCTGGACATATCTTGCATTGGCTCTGTCCAGCCTCATCCTGATACTGTCCAGAGGGGCAGAGCTGGGGCTTTGGGCTGCCAGGGGGACAATAATGGCCAAGGGGGCAGAGATAACCTAGGAAATAAAAGGTAGAAGATACTGGCTGTGAGATTTCTCCCTTCTTTCTAGGGAAAACTGGATAGACATGAAAGCAAGCATCACTCTAAGGGCCTTTTCCTAATAGTGTTCTTTTCAATGGTCTTTTTCTTGCTCACTTGAGTCTATAGGCATTATATATATCTATGTTCTTCTTAAATAATTGGGTCTATTTTCATCTGAGGGTAGTAAACGTAGAAAAAGGGAAGGAATCCCTATGGTCCAGTGGAAAGAGCACTGGATTTGTAGATATAAAAGCTTCAAATTCTGGCTTCAAATACTAGCTACATGACCTTTCTCATCTATAATGGGAGCGGGACAGGGGAATTAGAGCCAATGATCTTTAAGGTCCCCCTAACTCTGTATTCCTATGAACTTTTCTCTGATATCTGTCATGAACATGGCATGTATGGCTTGAGAGGAATTCCACTCTTCCATAAATGGCAATCAGTCAGTCAATAAGTCATTAAGCATTTAAGTCAATAAGCATTTATTAAATGCCTATTATATGACAGGTACCATACTAAGTATGAGGAATACAAAAATAAAGGTCAAAGACATCCCCTACCCTTAAGAAACTTATAATCTAATGGGAAAGATGACATGCAAACAACTATGTATAAATAAGCTACATAGAGGATGAATTGAAAATAATCAACAGAGGAAAGACACTTGAATTAACATGGATCAGGAAAAAACTTCTGTAGGTGGGATTTTATCTGGTTCTTGAAGGAAACCAGGGAAGTCAGAAAGTAAAGATGAGACGGGATAGTTATTCTAAGCATGGAGTTGGGGGAAATTCTCAGTCAGGACATACAAATATCATGGTTACTCAGAAGGGGTCAGAGAAAGGGACCCTTTTTATCTGACTGATACCGAAGGCCACATAGATAGCAGCCACACAAGACTCAGTCTTACCTGGGTTGTGGCCAGAGATTGAGGCGATGGGGCAGAACCAACCTTCCTCACATGCTGCCTCTGGGAAGCTCAGCCCTTTCTGGGAGCAGAACCAGCCAGCCGGGCATGGTTGGCAGTCCTTCATTGATGGGGCTCCTGGGAAAGGCAGGAAAAAGCCTGCAGGGCCACAGGACGAGAAATGACACATAAATTAATCATAAGAAGATAAGACAAAAAGAGATAGAATCTCCACAGGCTGAGTACCTCTGCCGCCCCAGCTACTACAGAGGCAGCCAAGTCTCTTCCACCAGCTATCATCAACATTCCAAGCTGAGGTCTCACCATTCTCTTTTTCTTTTACTCCCCTCCAGGGAGTCTTAGCTCTGGTTAAGAAATTCCTATCTACACATACAGCTTACTCAGTACTCCCCCTGGACATTTATATAGTTTTTCTCATCCCCAACCACTTCATCTTTTTATTATTTTATCTCTGTCCCCTTCTTCAAATTCTTGCTCAAGCTTTATAAAGCTTTTCCTGGCTAATTTTGCTGGGTTCTAGCCACTCTCATTATTCTGCTCCTTCAATTCTTATTCATTTACACTTGTGGCTTGCAAAATATGAATTCCCAATTCATTTTCTTAAGAATGATCTATTAGACTGGGAATTTCCTAAGGAAAGAGACCATGTCTCTTCTATTAGATAGGAGGTCTTCAGAGACAGGGATTATGTATTCTCTTCTATTAGACAAAGGGTGGACACACATCTTTCTCCACATCTCTCCATAGTGCTAGTATAGAACTCTTTAGACCATGGGTGGGTAAACAGTGGAAATGAATGTTTGGGTTTTTTGAACTCACCTAAGGGACAAGGAACAGGTTCTGGGCTGCCCTGGGGACAGGTATGGCCAGCAGGGCAGGGGTTTCCTGTGATTCCATCAATGGGGTTGGGGAGGGAGGCTCCTCTGATGCAATGGAATCCTGCATTGCAGGGCCCAGAAGGTTTGGCCAGTCCTGGCACAGGGCAGTACATGCCTACAGGGGAAAATTGAGAGGAAGAGCTGAAGTTCTAAGAACAAAATTCCTTTCCTGTTAAATTAAGTATTCTCTAAGTCTAAACTCTATTTCTCTACCCTATTGGTACTCTTGCCACTTAAATTCAAACAATAATTATTTATTTTTCAGGGATTTCAGTCATGCCTAATTTTTTGTGACCCCCATTTGGAATTTTTTTTGGCAAAGATATTGGAGTGATTTGCCATTTTCTTCTCCAGCTTATTTTATATTTGAGGAAACTGCGGCACTTGCTAAATTTTTTGCACTGTAAGTCCCAGCCATGTTGCTTACTCCCCTGCCAGGCTACTCTCTGATCTGCTTTGCCATTTCACTGGCTGCCTACTCTTAAGTGGGTACCCTTCCTTCCTTCCATCTTGCCTCTTTGTATTATCTACCCACCCCCATATGCTTTTTGTAAGCTTCTTGAGAGTAGGAACAGTCTTGTGTTTTTTTATTTTTTTTTTATTTTTTATTTTTGCAATCCCACTTTTTAGTACGGTGCCTGCGACATAAAAAGTTCTCAATTATCTGCCTATCTACCTACCTACCTATCTATCTACCTATCTATCTATCTACCTACCTATTTACCTTCCTTTCTTCCTTCCTTTTTTCCTTCCTTCCTCCCTCCCTCCCTCCTTCCTTTTCTTTCTTTCTTTCTTTCTTTCTTTCTTTCTTTCTTTCTTTCTTT
>JAJPUD010025448.1:4688-17569 GCA_023553655.1 Myrmecobius fasciatus | reverse complement strand
TTTGCTAATATTTTATTTAAGATTTTTACATCAATATTCATTAGAGAAATTGGTCTATAATTTTCTTTCTGTGTTTTCAACCTTCCTGGTTTACTATCATTATCATATCTGTGTAATAAAATGACTTTGGTATAGCTCCTTCTTTCCCTATTTTTTCAAATAATTTGTATGGTACTGAATTTAATTGTTCTGTAAATGTTTGGTAGAATTCACATGCAAATCCTTCTGTCCCTACAGATTTTTTTAAAGAGAGTTGATTAACAGTTTGTTCTATTTCTTTTTCTAAAATGGGAGTATTTATGTTATTTATTTCCCCTTCTGTTAATCTGGGCAATTTATATTTTTCTAGGTACTTCTCTATTTCACTTAGATTATCAAATTTATTGACAAAGTTGGGCAAAATAAATCCTAATTATTGCTCTAATTTCTTCTTCATTGGTAGAAAATTCTCCCTTTTCATTTTTGAGAACAACAATTTACTTCTTTCCTTTTTAAATTAAATTAATGTTTTTTTTTCTATTTTGATTTTTTTTTATAAAATCAACTGTTTTATTTACTAATCAATCATTTTCTTATTTTCAATTTTATTAATTTTCCCTTTTATCTTCAGAATTTTAAATATGCTATTTAATTGAGGGGGTTTAATTTGTTCTTTTTCTAGTTTTTAGTTGCAAGCCCAATTCATTGATCTTTTTCTCTATTTTATGCAAGTAAGCGTCTAGACATATAAAATTCCCCCTAATAACTGCTTTGGCTTCATCTCACAAATTTTGGTATGTTGTTTCATTATTGTCATTCTGTTGGATAAAATTAGTGATTGTGTTTATGATTTGCTGTTTCACTAATTCATTCTTTATGATTAGATTATTTAGTTTCCAATTAATTTTTGTTCTATCTTCCCTGGTCTTTTGCTGCTTGTAGCTTTTATTACATCATGACCTTAAAAAATAGATTCAGTGTTTCTGCCTTTCTACATTTGATTTTGCGGTTTTTATGCCTTCATACATGGACAATTTTTGTGTAGGAACCACCAAGAAATAGTACACTCCCTTCTTTCTCTATTCAATATCTTCCAAAAATCATCATACCGAACTGTTCTACAATTCTATTTAACTCCTTAATTTTTTTACTTACTTATTTTGTGATTCAATTTACTTAGTTTTGAGAGAGCATGTGAGATCCCCCACTAGTAGAGTTTTGCTGTCTATTTCTTCTTGCAGTTGTCTTAACTTCTTCTCTAGGAATTTGGATACTATACCATTTAGTGCATATATGTTTAATATTGATATTGCTTCATTATATATGATACCCTTTAGCAAGATATAGTTTCTTTCCTTATTTCTTTTAAATTACTCTAATTTGCTTTTTCTTGATCTGAAATCAGGATTGCTACTCTTTTTGTTTGTTTCTTTTGTTTGGTTTTTACTTCAACTGAGGCATAATAGATTCTGCTGCAGCCTTTTATCATTACTCTCTATGTATCACTCTGCTTTAAATGTCTTTCTTATAAACAAAGTATAGGATTCTGACTTTTAATTGAGTCTGCTATCTGCTTCCATTTTATGGAAGTCCATCTCATTCACATTCACAATTAAAATAAGTAATTCTGTAATTCCTGCCATTTTATTTACCCCAAGTTATGCTTTTCTCTTTCCTTTCCCCGTTTCCCTCCTCTCCAGTATTTTGCTTCTGACCACTACTTCCTTGAAACAGTCCTTCCCTTTTACAATCCCTTCCCTTTTTTATACCATTTCCCCTAGTACTTCTCCTTTCCCTTTCCTTTCCCTTTTTCCTTCCCACTTCTTAACAGATAAAAATTATCTCTGTGAAACCAAATATTGAGGTCTGCTCTTAATGTAATGGGATAACAGCCATTTTAGTTTGTCCTGGGCCACTGTTTCTGACTGACTTCCAGTGCTGAGTAGGCATAGTCAAGTTTCCTCTTCTGGGGTGCATGGTCTCACAATTTTCCTTTTGTATTTGTTATGGGGGTCGTACAGCAAATCTGCTAATCCACTGGTTTATAATCAGGACAGAACAGCCTAAGAGTCTCCCAGTAGATTTCAAAGTTCACAGACTCTGCAAGCCTGACTCCCCACCCCAGGTCCTTGACCCAAGCTTCTGTCACTGCAGTTTGGGTTCAGCAGTCTCTCCCCCTATCCAATTGAAATAGATCTTTTCTGAAGTTCTTCCAAAGTATCTTCTTTTGGAAATTTGTTGTACTCTCACTCCAAAACCAATTCAGAGCATTAATCTGCTGTTGATTTGAGGGAAGATTGGAGGAGTAAATGTATCACATAGAGATGCATTTATTCTCTGTCATGTTGACTTCACCAAGCATGAACTTTCTATGAAGTAATGTAAACATTTTAATTTTAATGAATCCCTTAAGATTTGTCCCTTCTGTTTAACTTCATATGCTTAACTTGAATTTTGTGTTTGAAAAACACTTTAGTTCCTGCTCTGGTCTTTTCATGAGTCCTTTTTTTCATTCAATATATATTTCTCACCTGAGAGATTATACTCAGGTTCACTAGTTGGGTGATCCTAGGTTTTAACCCTAGCTCCTAAGTCTTCTAGGATATAATTTTTTGTCCTCAAATCCTCTCATGTGGGATCTATTAAATTATGTGTAATTCTAAGAGCAGTTCCATGATATTAGAATTGTTTCTGTTGTCTAGAAATATTTTTTCTTTGATCTAGATACTCTGTAATTTGGCTATACTATTCCTGAACATTTGTTTTTGATGTTCTGTAGAATAGGTAGCATCCACTTTCCAAAATATTTTGGAATGCATTTTTTAATTTTAAAAACAAATAGAAAATAAGAAACAAAAATTTGTCATGTGCATGCCAAAACATAAGAGAATTATCAAACTATAAAGGAAAATAAAAGGATTTCAAGAAAGCCTTTCTAATAAATATTACATGTGATATACAGGAGTTCACATTTTCCTTGCTTCCTTGTAGGCTTTCTTTTCTTCTCTGTTGTGCATCTTTTACTTTATTTTCACCCTTTCTTCTACAATTTTAGAAGGCTACAATTAAGCACACACACGTGTATGTATATGTGTATATAGATTTTATAAATCCATGCACGTATGCATATACCTGTAGATACATATATACTTATATATTTACATATTCATCATCTATAACCATATAAATTCATTCGTAGATATACATATACATATATATATGTGTGTGTGTGTGTGTGTCTAAAGTGAGATAGCATCTTCCTTCATTAACCCAAGTCTTTCTATGTCTTTTTTTTTTAAATCCAGGAGCTTATTATTTCCTAAACTACATCTTCAGAACTTATACTGTTTAGTTATTTTAAAAAAGGAAAGGGGAATGCTCAGACTGTGGGCAGTATAAGGCCCACAAAATCATTTGCTAAGGCAACCACAGTTGTTGAAGACCTGAAAGCTAGACATAACAACCTCCCCACTGTTCACTGTATAGTTGATCAACTATAAGTTGATCATTTTGTTTGGCTCATTACTAATGTTACAAATTTATAAATAGCATGCAAAAAGGTTCCCCACCCTTTGTCTAAAACAATACCAACATGGTAAACATAGTGTAATTTCTATTATTTCCTCTTTTAAATCTATTTTAGCTTTAAATTTATATAAGATCATTATTGCTCTTCCTGATTTGTTTGACATAAACTCTACTCTTGATACTTATTTTAGATTTGGGGGTATGTCTCATTTTTATGGCATTTTCTAAAAACAACATATTTTTGAATTTGAATATTTATCTACAATTTCTATTTTATGGGTGAATTCATCCAAATCACATTCTATGTTAGGATTACTTATTGTTTATTTCTCACTCATTTTCTTCACTATCCTTCTTAACCTACTTGTATGTCTCCTGAATTTTCTGTTTTGTTTCTACTTGCTACATTGCTCTTCTATTACTGAATATTCCTACCTCAAAAAGTCTCTCTTTTATCCTCTCCTGCATAAAACTCCCTTGCTTACTTGTTTCTACCTGAATTTAGAAGATTTTTATACTCTTCAAATATATATAGTATCCCCTCTTTAACCAATTTGCATTCATTCACATACACTTCTTTACCTCCACCATCTTATTCCTTCACCCTTTTATTTCCTTCTTAATAGGTATGTTGCTCTTTCTTTAACACAGACCTGATCTGAATAGGGTTTCCTTTAAAAATACCTCCCTTATCCTTTACCCCCTTCTTTATCTCCTTTTTTTCTTATTTGATCTAAAAAAATGGTGTGATCATTCCTCCCCAGGTGTGTGCTTTCATTTTACCCAAGAACAGACTTGCTTTTCTGCAGTCACAAGTGCTAGCACTTCTCTTCATGAAATTATTACCAGATTTTCTGCTCTTCTAGAGCTATAAATACTATTGCTTCTTTCTGCCTGCTTCTTAGATAGGGTCAACAAACATTCTGATTTCCACTGGAACTATAATTAGGATTTGTTCCCCTGATGTTGAATCATTTTGCCTTTTAACTATACCTGGAAAATGCATCTGGGAAACACTACAGTTTCCTGAATCTAGAACCAGGAAAGGGTCCCTAAGAATAAACTACTATAGTTGCTGCAGCACCCACCAAGACCTCCTTGGAGGGATTTATATTCTGCCTAGGTGTGACAGAACTTTTCTGCTGATTTCCTAATCTTTATTGATTGAAAAATTGTTTCACTGTAGTCTTTTGTTTGCTCTACCACTACAGAATTTGATTTGAGCTGTTAGTTTAAACTTTTTTTAAGGGGAATTTGGGAAAGTTCAGGTGAAATCTTACTTGAAACGGCCATTTTGTCTCCATCATAAATTATTTTTTCTTTAGTGTTGAAGGTGGATGTTTGTCTAAATAAATTAACTTCTAGTAGTTTGTCATATATATGCATGTACATATTTATTCAGAAAAAAATTCATCATCCTCAATTCATTGTGATTTAACATATTTCTTCAATTGTTTTTAGAGTCTAGTCTAATATTTCTATCTTAATTAAAGGTCAATGTCTTTAACTCAAGAAATTCATCCATTTATCTCTCCATCTATCTATCTACCTATCTATATCTCCAGGGATTTCTATTTACCTCCAAATATTAATAATGTTAATTCAATTTTAGTTGATTTTCATTTACAAAAAAGAGAAAAATTAAAATTCAGAAATATATTTTATGAATCTACATGTAATTATTTAAAATAGAAAATTCCCAACAAAAATGTTAGCATTAAAAACAGATTCTAAATGCAACATTCACAGCTAGAAAATAAAATGAGATTCAAAGCTGTAAACTAATAAGACAAGGGTAGTGAAGCATATAGAATCACACTAAAGTGTTGTCTATGGTAGGTGACTTGTAAATGAACTGAGAATTCAAATTTATTACGTGCCAATAAATTACTTCAGAACATATTTGAAATGAACAGTTCTTAATTGGGTTGTGTGAAATCTCAATGAAAGATTCATTCATCTTTCATTGTTACCAAATCTTTGTTGAGAGCCTACTGTCTGAGAGGCACTGTCTTACTAACCACTCACATATTTCATTTCCTAAAAGACATGCTTCCTTTCCAGTCAAAAACAAGTTACCAAGCACTTAAGTTTTTGTTAAGGTCCAGGCACTCTGGTGAGTGCTGAGAATACAAAGCAACAACTAATATTTTCCCTAGCCTTAAGTAATATTTCTTTATCAAGAACTTGTTAGTAAAGAATATGATAAACACAAAAATAATTAATTTGAAAATAAACATAACTGATTGGAATTATTTTTATTATGTGTAATGAGAAAAGCATATACTCATATGCATAAATTTGTGCATAATGTATGCTTTCATATGATGCATAAGTGCATATATGCATGTGTACATAAGCATCACATGTACATATATTCATGTATGTATATATAAATCATGTGTGCATTATACATTGATATGTTTGTGTGTATGCATATGTCTGTATATGTACCTGTGTGTATATATAAATGTATATATCAAAAGGAAAGCTACTGCCACCTGGGAATCAAGAAAGGTCATCTAGAGTATGGCCAATGATTGATGCTTTAAGGAGGCAAATAAATTTAAAGGTAAAGGTAAGAAGGTCACTGAAACAACAAAGTGAGTTCATTATGAATACTGAAAGGAAATTTTATTTATTACAATTTTTAGAAAACAGTATTGAAAAAATAGAAATTTCAGGAAAAAATTTCATTATACAATTGAGTGATGGATATTCAGTGACATGAAAGAGTAATTTTACTACTTGTGAACTAAAAACTATATTTTATATATAGACAATATATTTTCTTGTGGATTTTCATCAATTACAATACAGAAGTATGAAGCTTAATGAAAATGAAGCAAAGATACAATAGATCACCCCAAAATAATTTCCTATATTCTGTCAGGAACAATAGATCTACAAGTTTAGGTCAAAGGCAATTTCAATTTAATATTTTTAAATGATTTCAAATACAATTGGATTACAGCCCTAAGCATGACCAGGATAAATTTATTCATTGAATTCAAGAGCTAAAATGAGATGATTATATATTTGGCATTTTGTCCTAAAGAAAAGGAACAAAAAATGTTACCTAAGGTAAGCTTTCCTTTAATAGTTTAGAATTTTAGATGTTTTTGTCTCCTTCTAAATGTTTTGCTTCTTTCCATTTTACTCAGAAAAGTATGGTACCAAACTTCTTAAAAGTTTGAAATAAAACACTATATTTTCTTTAACATGACATTTTTGAACTTATTAAAATAACAATTTTGACTGATTTTATCCAGAGATGAATAATCCCATGCCTTTCTCCTTTCTGATCAGCTTTTATATAAGTATCATGACTACCTCTTTCATGAATTCAGAATTAATGGTTTATAAATACTTTTATTAAATATTCTTACTTACTTAATCTGATAATTTTCTTTGAAAAATTGTTACAGTTTCAAAATTGTCACAGAAAGCAATTCCATGGATAATTAGCAACAACCCACCTAAGAGAGAGAAAACTGTGAAAGAACCAGAGGACTGAGGTGCAAATTAAAATAGAATATGGAAATTAAATTAGACAGTGGTTGTCAAGGAAGCTAAAATCAACTAGAGATCCCTCCTAAAAAATGACAAATTGACAAGTGTCTTTTGCCCAGAATAGTTAATCCTGTACTTTACCAATATACTAGAGTTTAAATGTTGGTCACATGACTGTTTCTTATGAAAATAATATTCCACATAATTTGAATCTAAATATTCCATGTCCATGTATTGTCATTCTGTTATTTAAAGTAGACATGCACTATCAACTCTTTGTTCATACCATATTTTTACTGAGGAGGCATTTTCAAATGACTAACATTAGCAGTTGTGTTCCATTTAAATATATATTATTTTATTATTCTCAAAGGGAATGATATGTTAATTTTACCTCTTCCACTCCCCCTAATTTTCAATTTTCTTTCCACTTGAATGTGTTAAATGGGAAATATTTTAGTATTAACTGATCTGCAAATACTTGTCACAGTGGAGAAATCATGCAGAACCTTACTGCCTCACAGTTCAAAAAAGAATTAGAAGAAACAAACAAGAAACAAAACTTTCTTCTCTACAGTTTATGAAGTATATATGATTGTAAATATGTATGTGCATATTTTAAGGTGTTTGTGCAATAATTCTTGCTTCTTTCTTATTTACAAAAAGTCTAAATTATTTTATTTGTTTTTTTAATTTTTGTTATTTTTTGTTATATATTTGTTATAATGTGGTAAATTATTTTCCTTTTCTGAATACAAACCAGGTGAGAATGAAATAATTCAATTAAAACCATGCCACAAAGTACTTTATAAATACATATAAAGACATATGTTTGTATGTACATATGCATGTATATTCATGTATACACAGATGCAACATGCACAATATACATATATAAATAAATGTATACATATGCACACATATCTGTGTGTGAACATAAGTAAACATAATTTTCATTACAATGATAAAAAGTGTTTACCAAATGAATAATAATATATTTCAAAATATTTTATTACTATACTATTACTATTATTACCTGAAAAGAAAGGACATAATATTCATATACCATAATTTGTTCTGTAAGAAACGACCAGCAGGATGATTTCAGAGAGGCCTGGAGAGACTTGCATGAACTCATGCTGAGTGAAATAAGCAGAACCAGGAGATCATTATACATGGCAACAACAATATTACATGATGATCAATTCTGATGGACATGGCTCTCTTCAACAATGACATGTTTCAAACCACTTCCAATTGTTCAGTGAAGAAAGCCATATACACCCAGAGAGAGTGATGTGAAATGTGGACCACAACCTAACATTCTCATACTCTTGATTGATGTTTGCTTACATTGTGTTTCCTTTATCTGATATGTCTTTTGTGTAGATACGATTTTTCTTGCACAACAATAAGTTTGGAAATACGTATACATATAATCGATTTGCCAAATATTTTAATATAATTAACACGTAGTGGATATCCTGCCATCTAGGGGAGGGGTGGGGAGTTGGGGGGAAAAATTTGTAGCAGAAAGCTATGTAAGGGTTAATGCTGAAGAATTACCCATACATATGTTTTGCAAATAAAATAAAATTAAAAAAAAATAAAAAATAAAAAGAAAGAGGTATAAGGAGGAATAAATGAAAGCTACTTAACCTATACGCATTATACTGTCAAGTCTCAAAGGCTTAGAAGATTTTTAACATCGATATTAATGCCTACCAAAAAATCTTCTCATTATATAACTTGAACTGGATATCCACTTCATAAAATGACTACAAAATAATTTCTCTCCAATTCAAATACTTGTCTTTTTAAGGAACAGATTGAAAACTAATTTCTCTTTTTTAATTTTTTTTAAATTAAAGCTTTTTATTTGCAAAACATATGTATGGGTAATTCTTCAACATTAATCCTTACAAATCTTTTTGTTACAAATTTTCCCCCCTAGTCCCCACCCCTCCCCTAGATGGCAGGAAATCCACTACATGTTAATTATGTTAAAATACTTGACAAATCAAATATATGTATACATATTTTCACCCTTATCATTGTTGTGCAAGAAAAATCTATCTACAAGAAAAAAAAATCAAAGAAAGGAAACATAATGAAAGCAAACATCTATAGAGAGCATGAAAATACTATGTGTGGTCCACATCTCATATCCCTCTCTCTGGGTGTATATGGCTTTCTTCACTGAACAATTGGAAGTGGTTTGAAACATGTCATTGTTGAAGAGAGCCATGTCTATCAGAATTGATCATCATATAATATTGTTGATGCTGTGTATAATGATCTCCTGGTTCTGCTTATTTTGCTCAGCATCAGTTCGTGCAAGTCTCTCCAGACCTCTCTGAAATCATCCTACTGGTCATTTCTTATATAACAATAATATTCCATAACATTCATATACCATAATTTGTTCAGCCATTCTCCAATTGATGGGCATCCATTCAGTTTCCAGTTTCTAGCTACTACAAAAAGGGCTGCCACAAACATTCTTGCACATGTAGGGCCCATTACTTCCTTTAACATCTCTTTGGGATAATAAGACCAATAGAAACACTGCTGGGTGAAAGGGTATGCACAGTTTGATCACTTTTTGACCATAGTTCCAAATTGCTTTCCAGAATGGTTGGATCAGTTCACAGTTCCACCAATAATGTATCGGTGTCCCAATTTTCCCACATCCCTGCCAACATTTGTTCTTATCATTTCCTGTCATTTTAGCCAATCTGAGAAGTGTGTAGTGGTACCTCAGAGTTCTCTTAATATTCATTTCTCTGATCAATAGTCATTTAGCCCCTTTTCATATGACTAGAAATAGTTTTCATTTCATCATCTGAAAATTGTCTGTTCATATCTTTTGACCATTTATCGATTGGATAATGGCTTGAATTCTTCTAAATATGAGACAATTCTCTATATATTTTAGAAATGAAGCCTTTATCAGAACTCTTAAATGTAAAGATAATTTCCCAATTTATTGCTACCCTCCTAATCTTGTCTGCATTAGTTTTGTTTGTACAAAAACTTTTTAACTTAATATAGTCAAAATTTTCTATCTGGTGTTCAATTAAGGTTTACAGTTCTTATTTGGACATAAATTTATTCCATCTCCACAGGTCTGAGAGGTAAACTATGCTATGTTGCTCTAATTTGCTTATAATATCACTCTTTATATCCAAATCATGAACCCATTTAGATCTTATCTTGGTATGTGGTGTTAGGTGTGGGTCAAGCCCTAATTTCTTCCACACTACTTTCCAATTTTCCCAGCAGTTTTTGCCAAATAGTGAGTATTTATCCCAAAAGCTGGGGTCTTTGGGTTTATCAAACACTAAATTGCTATAGTTATTGCCTAGTTTGTCCTGTGATTCTATCCTATTCTAGTGATTGACTACGCTATTTCTTGGCCAGTACCAAATGATTTTGATGACCACTGCTTTATAATATAGTTTTAGATCCGGAACAGCAAGGCCACATTCATTGGCCATTTTTTTTCATTAATTCCCTTGAAATTCTTGACCTTTTGTTCTTCCAAATGAACTTTGCTACTATTTTTTCTAGATCTGTAAAATAATTTCTTGGGAGTTTTATTGGTATGGCACTAAATAAGTAAATTAGTTTGTGTAATATTGTCATTTTTATTATATTGCTTGGCCTACCCATGAGCACTTGATGTTTTTCCAATTGACTAGGTCTGACTTTATTTGTGTGGAAAGTGGAAAACTAATTTCTCAAGAAAATTTCTTTAACTTCTTTTCCCCATCTCCAAATGGTAATTAATTGTTCCTCATTTTATCTCACAATATTTTATTGCATTTAATTTATATATTTCACATATTGTTACACAAAACAAAATGACATGCCACAGTAGGTAGAGTGCTGGCCTTGAACGAAATACTCAACTTCATGAATTTAAATGTAGTTTCAAATTCCTACTAGCTGTGTGATCTTGAACAAGTCTCTTAATTCTTTTTGCCTCAGTTCCCTATATGTAAACTGAGCTTAACAAAATGCCAAAATTTTTTGCCAAGATTTTTGTCAAGCAAACTGAAAATGGGGTAACAAAGTCCAGATACAAATAAAATGACTGAACTATTACAAACACAAAAGCATGTTCTAACATGCGTTATTTTTCTGTGTGCCTGTGTTGTTATTTTATCATGCCTAGTGTCTTTAAATTCCATGAGGATAGTGACTGTTATCTTTGTATCTATTCAACTGCATAAAGTACAACAAAATTCATGTTTGATGACTACTCTTTTTGAATTTACTATAGTGTTAATTCAGTTGGTAGAGCATATATTGGTTCCTGAGATGTAGAAAAAATATTTTAATAAAAAAAATAGAGATTGTTGGCAACTATGATTGTGATATACAAACAGAGCTAGAAAATTTTAATATCTCTTTTATCATTCTATCACGAAGAACACACTATCATCTTTTGTACTTTAGGGATGAAGAAAGTGAGCTTGAATTAAATCGTAGAAGTGCAAAAGTTATCTATGTAATATGACATCAAAATTGTGATCATAATTTTTCCCCACTTGCCATTAAATATACTAAATAACCCTCTTTCTTTCTAGGCTTAACGTCCAAATTTAATCTTTGATTAAATCCTGTAGTTTCCCTATGATGGTGATTTTTGAAATTTACATGACTTTCTTCTTTTTGTTTTGTGAAATGACATTACTGGTGAAGATAAAGAGCATTCATAAGTGTTAGAATTTGCCTGAATTGGTAAAAAAAAAAAAAACTCACAAGAATACAGTCTTAATAAAAAAAAAGATTTCAAAAATTCAGCCTGAAATGCTCCAATAATTTTCTAAAGTAAATAGAGGGTGAAGATCCCTTCTTATTATATGTTCTCAACATGTTGATTTTTATTTTCATTAAGTATTGTAAAATCCTTTACAGTATATGATTCTCACAGGAGAAAGAATTTTTTTTATGACTGAATCCCATGATACTGTATTTCTCCCATTATCAATGATACTCTGAGCATTTCTAAAAGTATTCAATCCTGGAATTTTCAAGCAAGAATATGCTGAGTTGAGACATTAAACTAGCAACTTCAGTGATTTAAGAATATATCTTGTTATACCTATGAGGGAAAAACACCTTTTTCAAAACTGTCAAAAGTATTTTTATGAGTTTATAAAAAGAGAAAAGTTTGACTTTTTTCTCCCTGAATGTTTTCCAATGAACAAGGTATCTTTTCCCCACAAGTAAAATTTGTCTTTGTCCTAAGAGTGAGTTAATTTAAGTGGAGGGAGAGACTGGGGTCTATAAATAATTATTTTACAATAATTGTATTTGATTAAAATTTAAATTATAAAATAGTAAGGATATTTGTGTCCTTTTGTTTGCTTCTTTGAAATGTTCCCTACCATGCTCATTGCCCATCATAAGGCAAAAGCTACTAGATTACTTTATGTTTAGTCAAAAAAGGCAGTAATTTATATTTACTGATTGTATAATAACCCATAATCCAATATGGTATCAAATCTTGATGCTTTTTCAAATGTTATTCTTCAATTGTTTTAAGTAATATTCAATTCTTTGTGAGTTGTTTGGGGTTTTCTTAACAGAAATACCAGAATGTTGGCCATTTACATTTCTAATTCATTATACAAATGAAGTAACTGAAACCAAAGTAAAAAGGTTAAGTGACTTGCTCAAGGTCACACAGCTAATAAGTTTCTGAGGCGAAATTTGAAATAAGAAAGATAAATCTTTGTAACTCTAAGGCCAGCCCTGAACCACCCAGCTAATTTTATCTCTTCTAAATTGAAATTTATCTATTTCTTCTTCTTCTTCTTCTTCTTCTTCTTCTTCTTCTTCTTCTTCTT
>JAJPUD010025447.1:988-17571 GCA_023553655.1 Myrmecobius fasciatus | reverse complement strand
ATTATGCTGATAGTTTTCCTAATATTGAACCAGCCCTGCATCCCTGGTATAAATCCTACTTGGTCATAGTGTACTATCCTGGGGATGACTTTCTGTAATCTCATTGCTAATATCTTATTTAAAATTTTTGCATCAATATTCATTAGGGAAATTGGTCTATAGTTTTCTTTCTCAGTTTTTACCCTACCAGGTTTAGCTATCAGCACCATATCGGTCTCATAGAAGGATTCTGGCAGTATACCTTCTGTCCCTATTTTCTCAAATAGTTTGTGTAGTATTGGAATCAATTGTTCTTTGAATGTTTGGTAGAATTCACATGTAAATCCATCTGGCCCTGGAGATTTTTTCTTAGGGAGTTGGTTAATGGCTTGTTCTATTTCTTTTTCTGATATGGGGCTATTTAAATAATTTATATCCTCTTCTGTTAACCTGGGCAATCTATATTTTTGTAGATATTCCTCCATTTCATTTAGATTATCAAACTTACTGGCATAAAGTTGGGCAAAATAACTCCTAATTATTGCTCTAATTTCCTCTTCATTGGAGGAAAGTTCTCCCTTATCATTCTTGAGACTAACAATTTGATTTTCCTCTCTCCTTTTTCTTATCAAATTAACTAAAGGCTTATCTATTTTGTTGGTTTTTTCATAAAACCAACTCTTAGTTTTATTTATTAACTCAATAGTTTTCTTGTTTTCGATTTTATTAATTTCTCCTTTTACTTTTAGAATTTCCAATTTGGTATTTAATTGAGGGTTTTTAATTTGTTCTTTTTCTAGTTCTTTTAATAATAAGCCCAATTCATTGATCTTTTCTTTCTCTATTTTATGCAAGTAAGCATCTAGAGATATAAAATTACCCCTTATAACAGCTTTGGCCGTATCCCACAAATTTTGGTATGTTGTCTCCTTATTGTCATTCTCCTGGATGAAATTATTGATTGTGTCTATGATTTGCTCTTTCACCCATTCATTCTTCAGGATTAGATTATTTAATTTCCAATTACCTTTTGGTTTATTTTCTCCTGGACTTATATTGCATGTGATTTTTATTGCATCATGATCTGAAAAGGATGCATTTACTATTTCTGCCTTTCTGCATTTGATTTTAAGGTTTTTATGCCCTAATATATGGTCAATTTTTGTATATGTTCCATGGACTGCTGAGAAAAAAGTAAACTCTCTACTGTCTCCATTCAACTTTCTCCATAGATCTATCATACCTAACTTTTCTAACAATTGGTTTATCTCCCTAGTTTCTTTCTTGTTTATTTTGTAGTTTGATTTATCTAATTCTGAGAGAGCAAGGTTGAGATCCCCCACTAGTATCGTTTGGCTGTCTATTTCTTCTTGCATCTCTCTTAATTTCTCCCCTAGGAATTTGTGTGCTATTGCACTTGGTGCATATATATTTAATATAGATATTGCTACATTATCTATGGTACCCTTTAATAGAATATAGTTTCCTTCCTTATCTCTTTTGATTAGATCTATCTTGGCTTTTACTTGATCTGAGATAAGGATTGCTACCCCTGCTTTTTTTTGTTCACCTGAAGCATAATATTTTCTGCTCCAGCCGTTTACCTTCATTCTATATGTGTCACTATGTTTTAAATGTGTTTCTTGTAGACAACATATTGTGGGATTCTGGTTTTTAATCCAGTCTGCTATCCGCTTCCGCTTTATGGGAGAGTTCATCCCATTCACATTCACAGTTAGAATAACTAATTCTTTATTTCCTGCCATCTTATTTACCCTCGTTATGTTTTCCCCTTTCCTTTCCCCTTTCTCCCTTCCCCCCTCCTCAGTTCTTTGCTTTTGATGACCCCTCCCCCAAACAATACTCCCCTTTCCTTTCCCCTTGTTCCCTTCGCGGGGGGGGGGCCCCTGATTCTTCTATTTTCCCTTCTATTAGTTTGTCCCTTACTTTTCCTCCTTTTCCTCCCACTTCCCTCTAGCAACAGACAAGTTTCTATGTGAAATCAAATGTCTGATATACACTTTTAGAGCCCAACCTGATGAGAGTAAAATTTACACAGTGCTCATCTCCCTCCCCTCTTTCTCTCAATTATATTAGGTTTTCTTTGCCTCTTCAAGTGATTTTAACCTTGTTTTTACCTCCTTTTTTTTGAGATCTTATTTTACCACTTTTTCCCTCTTTTCCCCAGTATGACAACATTTTCCCCTCTAGTTCTCTTTTTCATATTATCAAAGTAATATCTAGTTAATTATACCCCCAAACTTTGAGTATCTCCCTAGTAGCAATAAAGTTCTCAAGAGACCTTTCCTTTTTACCTTTTTATGCATCTCTTGAGTTCTGTGTTTGGGTGTCGAATTTTTTGTTCAGATCTGGTCTTTTCATTAGAAATAGGTGAAATTCACCTATATCATTGAATGACCATCTTCTTCCCTGGAGGATAATGCTCATTCTAGCTGGATAGGTTATTCTTGGCTGTAATCCAAGTTCCTTTGCCCTTCGGAATATCTGGTTCCATGCCCTTCGATCCTTCAGTGTGGAAGCTGACAAATCCTGTGTGATTCTAATTATTGAACCTCGGTATTTGAATTGTTTCTTTCTAGCTGCCAGCAGAATCTGTTCCTTGGTGCTATCTTTTGAGATTCTTAATGCAATCATCCAGGTAAGCCTTCTGAAAGGGAGACCAACTTAAGTCTGCCTTTGTGGCTTCATCTGGGATTGTTTTCATAATGTCAGGATCTGGGGACTGTTCTATTTTTTCTCCGTAAAAGCTTTCTATGGTGAGAGCTCTCTTCTGCTTCTTGCTCATGCTTTAAAGTTGGGATATTGGTCAAAAACAGAGAAAACTGCAACAATTTGTATTTGCCCTGGGGCAGTTTGCCGAGTTGACTTCCAGTCTGAGGCTGGTGGGGCTAGATTCCCACTAGGACCACGTTTTCAGCTTCTCTCAATCCACCCTTTACCAAAGGCAGATCTGTCAAAGCACCTGCCCGCAGCAGAGCAAAGTGGCCCAGGCGTCTCCCAGGGGTTTCCTGGCTGCCTTAAATCCGGCCCTCTATCGCAGGCCTGACTTCCGCCCAGGCTGGAGTCTGATCTCGACCAGCGGCCGATTTCCCCTGAGGCTAACCTTCCCCGGAGTTCTTTCAAGGTAGATTTTTGATAGAGGTGCGTTGTAGTCCAAATGTTTGGCGGAGCCTTCACTCACAAACCAGTTCGAAGGCTCACTTTGTCTGGGTTTGAGGGAAGGTCCCAAAGGAGTTCACAGAGAAAGCTGTCTGCAGTTTGCCATCTTGGCTCCGCCCCTGTATCTTATCATTCTTGAGTAGATCAACTCAGTTGGAAGATATGGGGTTTTAGAGTTAGAAACTGTTTTAAATCAACCTCTGTCATGTATTACCACTATAACCTTAAGCAAGTCATTTAACATTTGTCAAGCTCAGTTTCCTCTACTTCAAACTAAGTGGGGATATGTGAGAAATGCTGAAAAGTTCAGTTTCCACTGTGTTGAAAGGTTTGAGGTAGTGTGGGATAATGGGTATCATTGACCAAGTGGTTTTGTGAAAGGTTTAGAAAGGTTAAGATTCCACAGAACAATTAAGTGATCAATAGAATCCTTGAGCAATTAAATAATTGGGGGCTAAGAAGGCACAGGTGGATTCAGCCAATCAGAAAGAGTCTTGTGGTTTCAAACTTAAGATAATAACTGAACCAACCCAACTAGTTGGGGTCAATAACCTGACTTGACCTGCTTAATAGTCTAAATGAATATTAAACAACACCCCCTGTAGGAGGAGTTTTCTGCCATTTTTGAACATGGGATGTATGATGAGGGAGGGGGAACATGCTTATATATATTTAGAGGAAACATATAGTGAGTGTATTAGAAAGACTGTGATCTGGAAGAAATGGACCAATCCATTCTCTGAAGGGAGGGATTGTGCCAAAATAGCAAATATAAAGGTTCTCCCACTTTTGTAATCAGCATTCCCTTTTCCCAAAGAGGAGTGGGACCCACTTTGGGCCAGAAACATTAAGACAATTCCTTATGATTCTTTAAGAAATTTTCTTTGATATCTGATTTTCAGTGTCAAGAGCGTATTTCTAACAGATGGATTATATAAGTTATAAATTCTCATTACCTCTATGATCCTATGGTTCTTACTTATAGTTATCATGTAACCATTTTTAAAAACTGATGACTGAGTTGTATTAAAATCCTGTTCACATGAAGCCAAAAAGAGGAAAGAGGAAGAGAGGAGAGGAGAGAAGAGGAAAGAAGAGGAGAGGAAAAGAGATGAGAAGAGGGAGGGGAGAAGAGGGAAAGGGAAGGGAGGGGGAAAGTTTCTCTCCCAAGGACTGGAAATAAGATGGAATCTTTTGTATTCCAAAATTTGATCCACACATAAAGGTAAGTGGGCCTTGTAAGAATTTCTGTATAAAACACAAATGAATTTTTCTCTTAAGATAAATTAATTAAAATTTATTTTTTAAATGAGCTACAAATTTTATTCATTTATTTTTTCTTTTGATTTTGTTACTTTGATTTTCAGAATTCTATTTTAGTGTTTAATTGGAACTTTAAAATTTGTTAATTTTCTAAATTCATTTTTTAGTTACATCTCTCAGTCATTCTTTCTCACTTTTGTTACTCTGGCTCCAAAGATACCCAATTCTTGTTAACAGCAATAATCCTTCACCTCAATAAAGTTGTATAATTTCCCACTGAACCATTTTTAGAGATTGGCCATTATGAATAAAGGAAAATTGAATAGAACTGAATTGAAGTCAGGAATAAGTTACTATTATCACCTCCTTCAGAATAAAAAGTGATATAGTTAAGTAGACAAGCTCTGATTCAAAGTTTTTTTGTTTGTTTTTGTTTATTGTTGCCTTGTTTTTTAGAGATCTACTCTTCTAATCTCTCTGCCTTGAGAGATCTTAGAAAGTATGGGTTGCTATTATGAATTACCATCACTCCATGCTTAAACAGATATGGATGGCACTCAGCTTTCCACTCTCTAAGGAATAATGAGGAGGGCTATAATTTTCAAAGGAACTTAAGTAGCTTTTCATGCGGGTATCATAGTGATCCTTAGCCCCAAAGTCCTCATTTTTCAAAACAGACTGCTTTAAATCAAAGTTATCATCTAGTAGATAGAACAGTCGAATCATTCATGAAGCTTGGGGTATAATCTTTTTATTTTTTTTTCCAGGCCTTATTTCTTTATTTTTTCTTTATTAAAGCTTTTTATTTGCAAAACATATGTATGGGTAATTCTTCAACACTGAACCTTACAAAGCTTTCTGCTACAAATTTTCTCCCCTAGCCCCACCCCTTCCCTAGATGGCGGGAAGTCCACTACATGTTAATTATGTTAAAATACTTGACAAATCGAATATATGTATTCATATTTCCACACTTATCTTATTGTGCAAGAAAAATCGTATCTACAAGAAAAAAAATCAAAGAAAGGAAATACAGTGCAAGCAAACATCAATAGAGAGCTAAAAATGTTATTTTGTGGTCCACGTTTCATATCCCTCTCTCTGGGTGTATATGGCTTTCTTCACTGAACAATTGGAACTGGTTTGAAACATTTCATTGTTGAAGAGAGCCATGTCAATCAGAATTGATCATCATATAGTCTTGTTGTTGCCATGTATAATGATCTCCTGGTTCTGCTCATTTCGCTCAGCATCAGTTCGTGCAAGTCTCTCCAGGCCTCTCGGAAATCATTCTGCTGGTCGTTTCTTTTAGAACAATAATATTCCATAACATTCATATACCATAATTTATTCAGCCATTCTCCAATTGATGGGCATCCATTCAGTTTCTAGTTTCTAGCCACTACAAAAAGGGCTGCCACAAACATTCTTGCATGTGTGAGTCCTTTTCCTTCCTTTAAGATCTCTTTGAGATATAAACCCAATAGAAACACTGCTGGGTCAAAGGGTATGCACAGTTTGATAACTTTTTGAGCATAGTTTCAAATTGCTCTCCAGAATGGTTGGATCCCTTAACAGTTCCACCAACAATGTATCAGTGTTGCTTGGGGTCTAATCTTGACTTTTTTATTGGCTAATTGTAGGTGATGTTGACTTTGGAGTCAGGAAGACCTGTACTTAAATGCCGCCTCTGACACTTAAGTAGTTATGTGTCTTGGAATAAGTCATTCAACCTTTTGTCCTCATTTTCCTCATTTGAAGAGGTTAGACTAGATGGCCATTAAGATCTCTTCTGTCTTGAAGTTGATGATATTTTATTTCTTAATTTAAATATTTCCTTGCTTATATTTTAAAGGGAAGTTTACATTTTTTAAGGCTATTTAACTCACCTTTGTTTTTTATAGGTTGATGAATTCTAGCTAATCTCCACATTATGTAGCTATGTGAATTTGAGAGATTAGATTTGAACTAGAATCTGTGTGCCAGTTCACACATTTATGAAATAGAAAGATCAGAATGAACTATTTTACACTGTCTTCCGGTATTATCATTCTACAAATATATGAATCATAATTCATATGCTATTCTAATGAAACTTTCAATTGTATTTAAGCTAATATTATAACAATAAATTTCTGTGCAACAATTACTCTTATCATATTTGTATTTGGGAATGTGGGTACACACATTTATTAAACATCTATTATGTCCTAGGCACTGTGCTTTGCAGATATCTCATTTGATTAAAAGTATTGTCTTATTTGAATCTTCTAAATTGGAACTTAAACCATAGATCATACATTAGTGACATATCATATATTGTATATTCTGTGTAACCATTCCTTGAGAGAAAATGACTGGAAAACTAATTGCTGTTATCTAGCTTTAGAATGGAGAAAGGCACAAAATCTAAATCCTAGTTAATTCTTAATATACAACATTGAACCCCATTTCTGACTCCTCCCCCATTATAAAATTGCATTACATGATCAGGGCAATCAAAACTCTTCCTAGAAATGAATTATTCCTTAGATCATGGCTATTATATCTCTCCATAACATTCAAAGGACAATGCTAAAGATTTTGACATGTTTTTTTCTACCATGCAAGTTAATGAGCCTAAATAGATGTACTTCCATCCTCTACCCCATGATTATCAACTGATATCTATTAGTTCACCAAGAAGTATTTTAAAGGTGTGTATGTAAGTTGATGACATAAGAACAGCTAATACAATCCCCCCAAAAAGTCTGCGACAATCTATTCCACAAGTTCATACAAAGTTTAGGTAATGGTGGGCAAAGGGATATCTAACATCTACTGATTGCTGAAAGTCTTTTTGTCTCCTTCTTGGGGATGTTCTTGAATTTCCCCTTAGGTATATTGTAACTTGTAGGGTATGTTCCTGGTAGAGGTTTGTATCTGCTTTTTTTCATTGAGTCTGTTATTGCCTCCATGCATGGCATACAACCAGCTGATGCTTTTCTGGGAAGGAAGTGAGGACATGTATGGGAAGATGGGAAGTAAAAAGAAATTTTTCCCCCTAAACAAAGTTCTTCTTCTTATTCTTCTTCTTCTTTTTTCCTGAGGCAATTGGGGTTAAGTGATGTGCCTAGGGTCACAGAGCTAGGAAGTGTTAAGTGTTAAGTGTCTGAGGCCAGATTTGAACTGAGGTACTTCTGATTCAGGGCTGGTGCTCTAACCACTGCACCACCTAGCTGCCCCCCCTTCCCCCATAGGGTTCTTCTTGACTCAAAGGGAAATGACACAAAGGCTAAGACTGAAGTATTCTTCCCTTTCTTCCCCTGCCAGTGAATCATTTTCTGGTGCTTGGCAGGAGTTAAAAGTCTTTCCAATACAATTAGGGATGAAGCAAGAATGCCTATTATCATCTCTATTGTTATTATTGTACTAGAAGTGTTAGTTATAGCAATAAGAGAAGAAAAATAAATTGTAGCAGCTCTTTTTTGTGGTGGCTAAAAATCGGAAATCAAAGGGATGACCATCAATTGCAGATTATTTAAATAAACTGTAGCTATAATTGTAATGGGATATTATTGTGTTATAAGAGATGGCAAGCAGATGATTTCTGAAAAACCTGGAAAGACTAACATGAACTGATGCATAGTGAAGTGAACAGGACCAGGAGAATATTGTACATGATAACAAAAATATTGTTTGATGAATAACTGAGAATGATAGCTATTGTCAGCAAGACAATGATCCAGTATAATTCCAAAGGACTAACGATAAAGTATACAATCTTCCTCCAGAGAAAGAAATGATCTTGACTGAATACAGACTGAAGCTTGTTATTTTTTCATTTTCTTTTTTTTTATTTGAGTGTTTTTATACAGAATGACTAATATGGAAATTTTTACATAATTGAACACATATAACCTATATCTAATTGCTGGCCATCTCAGGGAGAGAGGAGGAAAAGAAGGAAGGGAGGGATAGAATTTGGAATTCACAACTTCAGATAAAAAATGTTTTTATAAAACTAACAAAAGTGAACAAAAAAAGTGAAGAGGGAAAGTTGACTCTGGGATTTTTTGATGAAAAGTAGATCTCCCACCCCCCCACCATAATAAAGGGCATGAGAAAAAAATGTATGTGTTATGGAATATATTGATATTGAAAAAAGGCTGTGATGGCTTTCTGAATTAAATATGGTGGAAAATATGATTAAAATTAAATTTTAAAAAATTATAAACTTCATAATTGAAAAATGTCATATGGTAAGAGTGATAATATGTGTGTATATGTGTATATATATATATGTGTGTATATATATATATATATGCTATTTGTATACTCATAATGTCTAGAGTATTTGAGAAAGGCCCCTAGTCAAAGAGGTCAACCCTCCATAGGAGTAAATTTGTGTAGTTACTTGAATAAGTAACTCACATTGACCAGGATTAGATAGATTACAGTCTGCATCCTTGGAGAGAATACCCACATCAATGAAACTGCAGAATGATTGGAATATTGTAGTAAGATGCACATACACAGACACAGACACGCAGATACACACACACATACGCACACACATTCCATTCAAGTAAAAAGTTTTGAATATAAATCTAATTAAAAATATGCCAAAAATTCTGATATAATGTTTGCTTATTTTCCAGAAAATAAACTAAAATATATAATACTAAAATAAAATATATAATATTAAGAAGAAAGCTAGGGAATAGCAACTTATCACTTTCTTTAGTGGGGTGGGAGCAATTAATCAGTTAATTCATTGATCCCTACCTTGAGCAAAAGATGAAACTTCCCATGTAGCAACTTTTTTCTTTCCCAAATTTACATTGACATGAGAAGCTTAATTATGGTCCAAAGCAATAATAATGCTTCTATTTTGTATTAT
Source organism: Myrmecobius fasciatus (assembly GCA_023553655.1). Taxonomy (NCBI): domain Eukaryota; kingdom Metazoa; phylum Chordata; class Mammalia; order Dasyuromorphia; family Myrmecobiidae; genus Myrmecobius; species Myrmecobius fasciatus. Next base: position 8,267 of record JAJPUD010025447.1, on the reverse strand, counting down.
ATGTATAAAAATAATTCAAGCCAAGAAATATGAAAAAAGATGTTTTATATTTATAATTTTTAACTCTTACTTGGTAGCATTATTAGGCAGATTTAAAATTGGTTAAATCACAAACCTCAAGGAATAGTAATTAATATCAACCTGGAAGGAAGGCTTTAATGAAGTATTACATAGTTGTGTCCTTGGCATGATTCCATTCAATATTTTTGTAAATCACTGGGATGAAGTCATAGATGGCATACTTGCCAGATTTAAATATGACATAAAGAGGGGAGGAGTACATGACAAATTGAATGGCTAAATTATTGTCCAAAAAGGACTCGATACTTTAAAATAATGAGTTGAATCTACTTATGTCAATACTTTGATGGAACTATAATATCATTAATGTGGGCATTCCATTAATTAGTACATATTACAATCCATCTATATCCTCTAAAGTTGTCCAGATCTTTCTATTAATCGTTCATTGAGAATCCATCAAGCATCTTTGATTCTTTATTATGGTTTTCCTCCATCTTCCCTCCCTCTCTCCCTTACTTCCTTTCTTTTTCTTTCTCCCTTCCTCTCTTCCTCCCTTCCTTCTTCCCTTCCTCCTTCCATCTCTTCCTTCCTCCCTTTCTCCCTCCCTCCTTCCCTTCCTTCCTTCCTTCTTTCCTTTCTCCTTCCATCCCTTCCTTCCTTCCATCCTTCCTTCTCTCCATCCTTTCATCCTTCCTTCCTTCCTTTCTTCCTTCCTTCCTTCCTCCATTGTATCTTACCTTCCTTCCTTCCCCCTCCCTCTCTTTCTTCCTCTCTTCCTTTCTTCCCCCTTCTTTTCTTCTCTCCTTCCTTTCTTCTTTCATTAAAAAAACATTTTAAGGATATTAATAAATAACTTGGCTTGTCTCTATGTTATTTCTTCTTTCTTAATATGCTTGTGACCCACCTCCAGATGTAGAAATGGTTGTTGTATATCAAGAATGTGTCTTCTATTAGGTGAACTTCTTTAGTAAAGGGGAGCAAAATTCAAAGGTGAAGGGTTATTTATACATTTCTTAACTTTAACATAATTTATTGTTCAAATCTCCTTTTGGATGTACTTTGTATAAGCTTTCAAAAGTAGCACAGAACCTGACCATAGCCCACATAGGCAACTTATTTCAGGGAAATTAATATTCTATTCATGTTCCTAGATAACTATAATTATGTTCCCTAAAACTACAAAATCTAGGGTCACATAAAACATTATGAACAAGGAGAAGGGAAAATCCTGGGCAGTCTAGTGCAGAAAACTTCTTGAAGGTCTACTTTTCCCCAGCTTCTCTACTGTAATTCATACAAATGTTGGATTAGATTAACAAGAGTTGATCAACCCTGGAGACAGTGAAAAGCTAGCTGAAATATCTGTTCCTTCATTACTTCATGTTGATGAAGACTATGATATTTAATTCTATGGCATTTCAACTGAGCTTCTCTGTTTCAAAGATCTTTTTTAAATCCATAAGTTCAATATAACATGTTCTGTCTTTTTGCTTAATACCATCTTCTTCCTGATCTTATCTAGAAATTACCATACCTTACGGTTTCCCCTAGCAAAACTGAGCATATCCCTATATGTGACAAAAGAGATTAAAAAGTAATCAAATGTTCTGATTGAGAAAACTATCCCTTTCACATAAAATTCATGGACTTTCTAGTTCAATGAAGAGACATAATGTACATTTCTTAGGAGTAAAAGAACTTGATGGACTTGGTGAACTGGGTGTCTCAAATACAAATATGACCTTTCTCAGAATCATCAATGACAACCCTTCTTCCTTCCTTCTTAAAACGCCTATAGATCTTTGGATGTTAGATTTCAGTAATTTCCTTGATTGTCTTCAGCTGTCCTACATTTCAACCCCTGGGTGTCTGATTTTAAGCCTTTTCCTTTCCCCTATGTAAGTCAAAACACTCCACAATCAATGTCTATCATTTATATAGTTTTGGCCTAAAAATTTTTTGTGTAAAAATTCCACTAATTGCAAAATTGTTTTCAAAATATTGGAACAAATAGTAAAAACAAACTCCAAATTATTATTTTTTAATAAAGCTTTTTATTTACCAAACATATAAGTGATTTGTCTACATTGACCTTTGCAAAAACTTTTTTTTCCCAAGCTTTTCTCCTCCTTCCCCCCACTCCCCACCCTTAGATGACAGGTAATCTAATACATGCTAAATAGGATAAATTATATGACAAATACAATACATGTATACATATCTATACAGTTATCTTACTGCACAAGAAACATCAGATCTACAAAGAGAAGAAGAAAAAAACAACCCAAGAAGGAAAACAAAATGCATGGAAATATTCATAGAAAGCGTTAAAATGCTGTTTTGTGGTTCACACTCAGTTCCCACAGGCCTCTCTCTGGATGTATATGACTGTCTTCATCGCTGAACAATAGGAACTGGTTTGAATCACATCATTGTTGAAGAGAACCATATCCATCAAAATTGATCATCGTATAGTCTTGTTGCTGTGTATAATGATCTCCTGGTTCTGCTGATTTCACTCAGCATCAGTTCATGCAAGTCTCTCCAGGCCTCTCTGAAATCCTCCTGTTGGTCGTTTCTTACAAAACAATAATATTCCATAACATTCATATACCATAATTTATTCAGCCATTCTCCAGTTGATGGGCATCCTTTTAATTTCCAGTTTCTTGCCACTACAAAAAGGGCTGCCACAGACATTTTTGCACATGTGGGTCCCTTTCCCTCCTTTAAAATCTCTTTGGGATATAGGCCCAGTAGAAACACTGCTGGGTCAAATGGTATGCACAGTTTGATAACTTTTTGAGCATAGTTCCAAATTGCTCTCCAGAATGGTTGGATCAGTTCACAGTTCCACCAACAATGTATCAGTGTCCCAGTTTTCCCAGATCCCCTCCAACATTCATCATTATCTTTTCCTGTCATTTTAGCCAATCTGACAGGTGTGTGGTGGTATCTCAGAGTTGTCTTAATTTGCATTTCTCTGATCAATAGTGACTTGGAGCACCTTTTCATGTGACCAGAAATAGTTTCAATTTCTTCGTCTGAAAATTGTCTGTTCATATCTTTTGACCATTTATCAATTGGAGAATGGCTTGAATTCTTATATATTTGAGTCAATTCTCTACATATTTTAGATATGAGGCCTTTATCAGAACCTTTGGATGTAAAAATATTTTCCCCATTTACTGATACCCTTCTAATCTTGTCTGCATTCATTTTGTTTGTATAAAAACTTCAAATTAGAAAAAGTACTTTCTCAAAGGAGACTTGCTCCTTAGAGTTGTTCATTGGTATGCCTCTTCATGACATTCTTCCTTCTCAATGTCTGAAGGCAACGATCCAATATTATTTCTCCTTCAAAAGTCCATTCTTTCATATATCTCTTATATCCACAGAAAGTTCTCAAGAAAAATTACATTGAGGTATTAAGCACTCACCCAGCCACTAATGTTACTCATTCCTCAGCTATAAATTCTGCCTTTGATGTTTCCAGGAAAGAAATGTGTCTCTTCTGGAAGTGTGATGTTTTAGGTCCCTGAGAGGTGAATAAGAGAGATTTGATGAAGCTTAGAAGTCTTTCTATCTCTCTTCTTGTCACCATAAATAGATGACTACCTATCTACAAAGACAGTTTTACCTTATTTAATTGATGAATAAAGACAATAAGATTATTTTAAAGTGCGTAGTCTCTATGTATTGGCTAAGCACTTATAAGGTGAATGATGTAGTTTTGTTTTTGTTTTTTTGGATTTACATGGTGAATATTAGACATCAATCAATGAAAGAAGACATGTTAAGTATAAGAAAAATATTCATTTCATTTATTTATAGATATATAAGCTTATTGAAATGCTTTAAGGAGATTTAGTGAGATCATATTTACAAAATTTCATAGTACCTTCAATAATTGCAATCTGTTCACTTCCACAAGTTTTATACACATATAAATGCAAACATATATATTTAGCTTTATTTAAATCATTTCTATTTATAATCTCTATCTATACCTATATCTGCATCTGTATCTGTCATATCTTCCTCTATTTCACCTCTATCTGCCTATATGTTTATGTCTATATCTCTAAGATTATACCTTGACATATTAATATATTTACATATTTTTATACTGAATATCAGTTTCCTCATCTGTAAAATTAGAGAACTGAATTTGATAACTTGTAAATTATGTTCCAGCTACAACACTATTGTATTATGATTAGATACAAACAAAATATCTTTATATATTGATATATATAGCTATCTATATTTGCAAGTATCACTATACATATTTACAAATATCAATATTTATAGATCTGGGCTGATAGATGGTAGACAAAGAGATAAACACAAATAGATAATTAATATTAATTTTCTCCTGCTAGTGCAATCTGGCTATCTACCTGAGAATATCATAATCTCTCAATAACCCAAACTGTAGATAATCTGAAGGTCAATGGCCAATTGAACACTCATGTATAAATGTACATTTCAGTAACTTACACTTGAAAATTAGCATAAAAAGCACCATCAAAGATATGTATGAATAGAAAAAGAGACATTGATCACTTAGATTAAGGCATAACTATAGATAGCTTGAATGCTACACTTCTATCTACAAAATGTTAAAATAATCAAAAGAGGTTTTACAATGAATTGGGTAGACTCTTGGAAAGATTAACTGAAAGCCATGGAAAGGAAGCATGATTAATTGAATAGAGTGCTGGACTTGGAATCAAGAAGAACTGAGATTAGATCCCACTTCAAATACTTATTAGTTGTATTATTCTGGACTAGTCACTTAAGCTTGCTGAACATTGGTTTCCTCTTCTGCAGAAACAGAAAGTTGGACTTGATGACTTATGAGTTCTCTTCCAGTTACAATGTTATGATTATGTATATTCTTAGATGTAAGTGCAAAAAGATTCTGAAAGTACTTGAATATGTACTTGGATTGCATGGGGGGGGGGAGTTGGATGTAATCCTACCTGTAAAATGAAAAATTGTTCCACATGTAATTAAAAGCAAATGGCAAAAGAAAGTTAGAATATATTTTGATGGAGTAGGATGCATCAAAGACCTTACTTGTCAGTAGAAGAATATATATATTAAGTCAAGGAGGTTTTCAAGAATAAAGTATTAAATACTTTATTTGAGCAAAGTCAAAAAATTTTACTTGTAGACTTCCTTCCGGGGGTGGAGCCATGGTGGCGGAGATCAGACAGGATTCTCTGTAACCTCCTCTAACCTCCCCTCAAACCAACAAAATATGAAGCCTCTAGACTGATTCTGAAGCAAAAAAATCCACAATATCCGGAGAACAACACAATTCTAGAAGAAGATACTCTGGAAGAACCTCAAAACAGGTCTGTTTTAATGGGGCAGGGGGTGGCCAACTGAACCCAGACTGCAGCACAGGGAGACCAGGGCAGGGAGCTGGAGCAGGGAGCTGGAACAGGAGTCGGAACAGGAGTGGGAGCATTGTGCTTTTCACACACCTGGGAGTCTTCTGCGAGCCTCTTGGAACAATTTGTCCTGATTGTGGGCAGGTGGTTTGGAGGGTCTGCCTTTTGAGGGGGATAGATTGTGAACCACTGAACCCCTGATGAGCATCGTAACTAGCTGCCATTACACAGCACCTTAAAGCAATCAATCAAACAACAGGTCTGATAAGCACCAGAAATAATTCAATCAGCGGAGCTGCCCAGCCCTGACATAATTCAATCAGCAGAACTGCCCAGTTCCTGAAATAACTCAATCAGCAGAACTGCCCCAGGGCAAATTAAAGCAGCTGTCCCACCTTTGCCCTAAACAGACCTCACACCTTTAAAAAAAATGAATAAAAAACCAAAAAGAGCTCTCACCATAGACAACTTTTATGGAGAGAGGGAAGAACAGACCTCAAATCCTGAGGCCCCTAAAGGTAAAGCAACTCCAGAAAAAGCCCCCAAAAGAGACATAAATTGGTCTCCATGTCACAAGGCTCTCTTTGAAGATTGCATAAAAAATCTTAAAAGAGAGTTAGAAGAAACATGGGGAAATGAAATGAGATCACTGCAAAATAAAATAGAAAAAATGGAAAAAGAATGCAGTGAACAAAAAAATGTAATTGGTCAATTGCAAAAGGAACTAAAAACAGTAACTGAAGAAAATAAGACATTAAAAATTAGAATCGAACAATTGGAAATTAATGACTCATCAAGACTTCAAGAATCAGTTGAACAAAAACAAAAAAATGAAAAGATAGAGAAAAACATGAAATATCTCCTAGGAAAAACAACTGACCTGGAAAATAGATCTAGGAGAGACAATCTAAGGATTATAGGGCTTCCTGAAAGCCATGATGAAAAAAAGAACCTGGACACTATCTTCCAGGAAATCATAAAAGAAAACTGCCCTGATATTTTACACCCAGAAGGCAAAATACTCCTTGAAACAATCCACCGATCACCTCCTGAAAGAAACCCAAAAATTAAGTCCCCCAGAAATATCGTGGCTAAATTCCAGAACTATCATACCAAGGAAAAGATATTACAAGAAGCCAGAAAGAAACAATTTAAATATCGGGGAGCTACAATTAGGATCACACAGGACCTAGCAGCTTCTACTTTGAAGGATCGAAGGGCCTGGAATCAGATATTCCGAAGGGCAAAGGAACTTGGATTACAGCCAAGAATAAGTTACCCAGCTAGAATGAGCATTATCTTCCAGGGAAGAAGATGGTCTTTCAATGATATAGGAGAATTTCACCTATTTCTACTGAAAAGACCAGAACTGAACAAAAAATTTGATCTACAAACACAGAACACAAGAGAAACATAAAAAGGTAACAAGAAAAAATAACTCTTGAGAACTATATTTATGTTATAGATACTTATAGAATGAGGGTTGATTTTATGAATTGATTATTACATTATGATTATGATATGATTACTGTGATTTTATGATTATTATCATATGATTACTGTGATTTTATGATTATTATGATATGTTTATTGTGATTTTATGAATCTTATGATATGATAAACTGAAAAAGAAATTAGAGGTAGAAAAGGGATAATACTGGAAGAAGAGGAAAAGGAGGTAAAATAAGGGAAATTACATCACATGTAGAGGCAAAGAAAACCTATAATGATTGAGGGGAGAAAAGGGAGGGGAATGAGAATTGGGTTAATCTCCATCTCATCAGATTTGGCTCAGAGGGAATAATAGACGTACTTATAAGGAAACTGGAGGGAAAGGGGGGAAAAAGGGG
>JAJPUD010025446.1:5456-17574 GCA_023553655.1 Myrmecobius fasciatus | reverse complement strand
ATGTGTTTATGATGTACAGTAGTTTTCAAAATACTTATATGCCAAATGATAGAATAAATCTAGAAAAATGTTATAAGATTTTAAAGGTTAATTTTGTTTAATTAGGAGAGTTTTAAAAAGTACGTATGAGAAGATCTTAAAAAGAAATGCAAATTAATATACTTCTATATATAAGAAATTACCTTTAGTTCTCAAATGATATAAAAGGCAATATGGAAAGAAGAAAAAAGCATTAAAGTTTCACATTTATGTCTATTTATTAAGGAATACTAGAATGACAAAATGTCAATTTTGGTTCATACCTTAAGGTAAGGGAATGAGAAAACTCATTTGTAGTACAAATGGTGATTATTTTATACTACTTGGAAGGATGTTGATTTTTTTTTCTATTATTTGTATGATAAATATCTTAATTGTCTAATAGAAGGGGATATTTGCTCTTTCATTTTTTTAGTATTTTGACATTTCTGCCATCTTTTTTTTGAACTCTCAGAGAGTGATTTAGTATGATACTAAAGAAGAGGATATGTAAGTCAGTATTAGAATTTCTTCATGAAGGTCGTCATTCCCAAGCATTATCTTAAAAATCAAATTTTGAGAAGCAATGGGGTGTAGCATAAAGAATTGATATCAGCATCAGATATTTCAAGATTCAATTCTAATCTAAAAAACTTTCAGGATCACAATAGTCAAGTAACTGACTCTCTCAGCACCAGAGGGATATGTCTAATTTTTAAGTTTCAGAGAAGCTGTTGATCATCATTGGTAGGGGATATTTTATCATTGAGAATTTCATATACAGAAAAAAAGTCACAGATATGGAGAAAAACAATTAAAAATAAAATTTCAACTAACCATATTCTATTATTTTTCCCCAGAAGTGCAAAATAGAGATAAATAAATAGTCTTTGGTCCCTCTCCACAAAATATGTAATTTCCATTAATGATCCTACAATCATCTTATACTTTTAAGCCTACCCAGAATGTAAAAATCATTAAAAAAGTTTTTATATGGTCTAAAAATCCAAATATATGTTTTAGTTGTTTTTACAAGGAATCCATAACATACACCATTCTGTTTTAAAGGACACTGTTCAGCTAGGATTTAAAGGTTTACCAAGATGAAAAGAACAGGATGATTTCAGGGAGTCCTGGAGAGACCTACATGAACTGATGCTAAGTAAAATGAGCAGAACCAGGAGATCATTGTACATGGCAACAACAAGATAATACAATGATCAATTCTGCTGGAGATGGCTCTTTTCAACAATGAGACAATTCAGGTCAGTTCAAATTATCTTATGATAATGAAAGCCATCAACACCCAGAGAGAGATTGTGGGAACTGAATGTGGGTCACAACATAGCATTTTTCACTCTTTTTGTTGTTGTTAGTTTGCATTTTATTTTCTTTCTCATTTTTTCCCTTTTTGATTTGATTTGTCATGTGCAGCAAGATAATTGTTTAAATATGTATGTATATATTGGAGTAAACATATACGTTTTTTACTATGTTTAACATATATTGGATTATTATGTTTAACATCAAGCAGTGGGAATGGGGGGAATTGAAACACAAGATTTTTCAAGGGTTAATGTTGAAAATTTATCCATGCATATGTTTTAAAAATAAAAAGGTTTTTTAAATAAAAAACATGGAAAATAAATAAATTTTAGTCCAAAAACATTATTAGATGATTTCCATAACTCACTCAATATTAGCACCTGCCAAAAATTTCAATTTTGAGGAAATATTCTGAATAATCTAATTTACCATTTTCTCCTTCACTGCTCATATGTTTGGACTCATTCCTTAATGGTTAGGATAGCCCCATCTCATCATACTCTCTCTATCCTAAAAATTTTGAATGTCTGTCAGTGTAAAAAACAAAAAAACCAACAAAAAATACTATTCTTTATTTTTTGCTACTTCACTCCTATCCTTGTTGACTTCCCAATGTTCCATTGAATACTTACCCAACTTTTACATTGTGCTCTCTGGTATGTGTTCCATAGTTTAACAATTTTGTCTTAATTTTAAGCTATTTAAATGTTCATTTTAATATGTTAATAAATTGTGCAAGGTATGCTGTGTTTAAAATTTTTGCAATGATGTAGTGATGCAGTATCTATTTTTCTACCATTTTAACAGGTATAAAACTGAACTCATTATTATTTCCTCCAAATTTTCCACAATTTGGAATTTCTCTATTGACTTATATGTAATGTTGATCACCATATTTAAAAAATAAAGATGTGAAAAAGTTGCAGTGATTTAAGGAAAAGAATGACAAATCATTAAAGAGAAACAGATTCTTTAAGGTACATTAGATTTGTCTAATGTAACAAAAAACAGACTTGACAACCTCTACATAATGTCACTAAAAGGAATAGGGTGTAAGAGTAGCATCAAAATGACTTCTGAAAATGTGGAGATCAATTAGCCAAGAAGAAATTGCCAAAGAAGAAAAGAAAAAGTAGTTTAGTCTTGGTGATTTGTTTACAGAAGTAGAGGGGTTTTTTGACAAGACTGTGAGACAAGTTTTTGCCACCAGAAGTTTTGGAGAAATTATCCTTAATGATATCAGATTTATTGATCAATATAAGAGAGTACATAAAATGATAGAATGCATATATTACATTAATATAGGCCACAAAATATTTGCCATATACCTTATGACATAACCTACTAATTATGAAAATTAACATTAAATCGGTAATGCCATATCAAATATTAATTATCTCCAGACAATTATTTGAAATAAAAAGCTTATAAAATATTATGTCCTAGCAGAAGAAATAAAACCATGTGGGAACCACATGAGAAAAAATATCATCCTGGATATTATAGCTAGTCCTTCATTTGAAACAGGAAGTAATAAACATCAATAAACAAAACTCCTAAATATAGTATGAACAAAACCCAAATGTAATTTATAAATGTTTCATATGATTTAGTCTTTAGTTATTTTTCAATTGTGTCTGACTCTTCATGAATCCTTTTGAGATTTCTCAAAAAAAGATATTGGAGTAGTTTGTCATTTCATTTTTCAGCTTTTTTTTAATAGATGAGGAAACTGAGGCAAACAGGTTAAGTGATTTGCTCAGGGTCACACCACTAATAGAGTCTAAGATAATATTCAAAATCACTCTTCCTCACATGAGGCTATGCAATCCTATTTCCTCTGTCACCTAGTTGCTCAAATATTTCATAATCTTAGTTAAAACAAAATTTAATGAAGTGTCAATTTTTAGTTTTCTAAGTAAATAAATAAATTTCTAAATAAATAACTAAAATCTTCAGGGACCCTTTCTATCTGAATTTGATACCCCTGGTCTAAGATATTCCAGTAAAATCTAATGGAGTTTTCAATGGAGTTATTATGAAAATACTTGCAATGAAGTATATAGAGGATGAGCTTACATTGCAACATTGGATTTAATTTTTAAAGTAGTAATTTTATCCAGCCACACAAAAATTTGCAGAATATTCAACTCAAAAGAATAATAATAGATAGTTTAACCTGTCACAAGACTATTTCTATCAGCACTCATCATATAATTAAGTATCAGAGTCAGTTTTTAAAGCCAGGTCTTCTTGATGTCAAGTCTAGAAATCTCCCCTTTATGCCATATTGTCCTTCAATCTATGTTAATCTCTATAATTTTAAATCAGTTGTAAAATATGTGTGAAGACATAAACCAATCTTTGTAAATTAGAAATGTCAATATAACTAATAGCAAAATGCAATTATTGAAATAATTTACTAATATAATCATTGCTATGGGCAATAATTAACATGAAAATTAATTTAATAACCTAGTGTAAGGAAACTTCTAATTACAAAAATTATCATTAATATAGAAAACAATTGCCTTAGGATATTGCTTCTTGAAGATTACTTTAATAAACTTCATTAAAAATTTCCCATTTCTTATATTTACCTGATTATTTTACTGGCATACAGATTACATAGATGATGCCAGACTTGGAAGAAACCTTAATAATTTTCTATTTCAATTTCTTAATTTTTTTACCTGGGAGATTAGGATCTGGAATTGTACTGAGTCATACAAGTAGTTGATGGCAAATTTGGGACTATAAAAGGTCTTCTCATTGTCAATACAGTATTTTATCTATGCTAGTCATCCTCCCGGCCAGTGAAATCAATAGACACACATGACAAAATATTTACTTATATTTTGTGTTCTTGGATATATTTTTCTGGTAGTTAAAATTTTATTAAGAATTTCATAATTATGGATGAAAATTTATTCACTGAAATATAAAACATGCTTTCTTCCAACCCTCAGATATGACTTAATGTCATAAAGCAACCTACATTTATTTCAAAGAGCTCTGATTTCATATGTGCAAGTTCTTTCTCCACTGACACAGACTACAGCCCTTCAACACTTTGTAAAACACCATGAGTTGATGAAGCCAAAATATTCAACACCTTGTGACTAATATAGTGATAACCTTTTCAGATTTTAGTGAGTCAGATCTACTTACCACAAACATTCTCAAAAAGGCCCATAATCTAAGATATTTCAATATTGCCTGAGTTTGAATATTACTGACATAGCTTTCAAGGAGAAAGAATCTTTACTGTGTATGTCTAGAACTTTTCTGAGGTTTATATATCATATAACTAAAAGACCCTAATGATAATTTCCCCTGATTTTGTACATTATCAGAATGTGATTTTTGGTTAATATGTGATACAATTCATACATTATAAATTTTTTGATCTTTGGGATGATTTACTTATGGCTTCTTATTTCTCTTTTACAATTTTATTTCATACTATTATCATTCTATGCTAATTACTAATAAACTTATTATACTAACTAATAAGAGAGTGGGTCAAGGAGAACAGAATAAGTTCAATTTTAATACATACACACATATATACATATACACATATATGAATATATATATATATATATATATGTTTCCTATCGAGTGAAGGATTATTTAGGATTCAAAACCAAAGTATTCTGATTAAAATCCCATTTCTTTCTTTGCAATGTCACACTATCATTTTCTCCTAACTCACATGATAGAAGACCATCTCTAAAGTACAAAAATAACAACAGCTAACATTTACATAGCATTTACTATATCCAGATAATAATAATGATAAAAATAATAAAGTGCTAGGCACTTTATAACTATTATCTCATTTAATCCTCAGGACAATCCTGTGAGGTAGGATATTTTACAGATAAACTGAAGCAAATAACACTTAAGTGAGTTGCCTAGGGCAACACAGCTAGTAAGTACCTGAATTGGATTTAAACTCACATGTTACTGAATCCAGGCCAAATACTTTAGTCAGTGTGCAACTTTTCTACCTAGTCAATTAAAGAGACAGAATATGAAATTATTCAGTCAAATTATCTTCAAATGCTTTATTTAAAAAACTTCAACTTGAAATTTTACTAAAATCTATGGGAAAAGCTTTAATCTTTAGAGTATGAATTTTAGTTTTTGGTACATTATACATTCCCATTCTCTTTTAAGAGTACTCAATTTCCAAAAGTCACTAAATCAACTGCAGGCATTAGCTTAAGCATTGAAAAAGTCTGGTTTAATTAGCTAATTAACAATAGAAAGTGCAAATGCAAAGAATAAATAAAAACAGGATTCAAAATAGCTTCAAGGGCAAAATTTCAAAATATGGAAAATAGAATTATTTTTTAGTTACATGAAATGTAGTAGTTCAGTAAAATGAATCAACACATCAAATAAACCTGAGAGTATATGCAATGCCAGTTTCAAATCAAAATCACTATTTCTTCTGCAAAGAAGGGAGCAAGTTGAATTTTCTTATAGCTATTTTAGAGATAAAGCGTAGATATTTTAATAACATAATGGTCTTTTATTTTCCATTATCCATATCCATGCTCTAAATTTCTATAGTTTTGTCAATAAGTGTTTTTTGGTTCTGCTCATTCCACTGTGCATCAGTTCATACAATTTATGCCTCTTCATCCTTCTGTATATTCTTCTTATTCATCTTTTTGTATGACACAATGGCATCCCCTTACTATAGGTAACACAACTTGTTAAGCCATTTCTCACTAAATGGACATTTATTTTCAATTTATTTTTGTTAAAACAAGTGGTATTATAAGTAATTTATTGTATATTTTGTGGGACTTTTCTATTTCTTACCCCTTAGAATAGTTTTCATCAATGCTCTAGTACCATCTTCTACAAGAAGACTTTCCTGAACCTAGTACCTAAAATCAAAATTATTTTTTTCTAGTGTCTTCTATATACCTGCAAATATGAGCGAGATGCTGTATTCTGAAGTTAGATACATGCTAATTGTGTAGGATTTGATTTTTATCTTTGCATCTCCAGTGCCAGGCTCTTTGAATGATTGATTTATTGATCAACTGAGATATATGTTGGTTTCTTTGCAAGATACTGAATTGCGGGGCAGCTAGGTGGCACAGTAGATAGAGCACCAGCCCTGAAGTCAGGAGGACCTGAGTTCAAATCTGGTCACAGACACTTAACATTCCCTAGTTGTGTGACCCTGGGCAAGTCACTTACCCCCAATTGCCTCAGGGAAAAAAAAAGATACTGAATAGCTTTGCAGAATGGTTAGAACATTTCAAAGCTGCTCCACAGTGCATTAGTTACTCAGGTGTGGCAGTCAAGATTCATTTGTCAAGTATTTAATTCAGTGATAGGCATTGAGTTAAGTGATAAAGATAAAGAAAGGCAAGATGGCCAAGAAGCTCACATTCTAATGGAGAAGATAACAGATAAATGAAGGGACATGCAAAATAAATAAATACTAGATGGGAGGTATTCTCAGAAGGAAAGCACTAAGCACCAGCAGAAATAACAGGGTATCATTTGAGTTGCCTCTTGAAGAAAACCAAGGAAACTGAAAAACAGAGAGTACTCTGAATATAGGAGCAGGATTAGCAAAGTCAAGAGACAGAGAAGGAATTTCAAGTGGGAATTGTAGTTGGACTGTTCAGTGTGAAGGGCAAATTTATTTTCCTTCCTTTCTTGCTTCCTTCCTTGCTTCCTTTCCTTCCTCTCTTTCTTCTTCCTTCCTTCCTTCTGTCCTTCCCTCTTTTCCCTACTTTTTCACACCCTCCTTATGAGAAACAGTGTCACATAGTAAATATCATAAAAAATAGGCTGACCTCAAAGTCAAGGTGTCCTACCTTTCTCTTATGCTTACAGAGTATTTAACCGAGCAAGTTGGAACCTCTTAGACATCTAGGTAATTCTCTTAAGTCAATAATTGCATAAATAGTACAGGGATGGTAGTATAAAGAATTTCCTCATCTTGAAGCTCCTAAAGTCCGTGAACTAAGAGTTTCAGTCCACATCTTTAAAAAGTCATTACTTGGATTAATAGAAAAAATTTCATGGACTTACAACTTTTTATTGTGTTTTTTCTTGTGTACCTTTGAATACACATGCTTGGCTGAGTGCAATAAAAAAGGAAAATTAATTACTAAAATATTATTTGCCTTATCTTCCAGGACAAATATACTTTTTAAAAATATCAAAGCATATTTAATCCCACAATTCTCACAATTAATATTCTTAGTGACAGAAAAAGATATTTTATATTTATGATAAAATATTTTAATATCTTTACTTTTTTCTTTTGAATGTTCTTTTGTATGTTTTATAATACAATATATTGTGACAATAGTACTTGCATGTAATTGATAAATAAACATTTGAAATGAGGGATAGGATTGTAATGTCAAAAGATTTTGGACAACAATGACTGAAGGCACTAAGAGTTTAAGGATTTGCCTAGAGTCACATAAATATCAGGGGGCATTCTGCTCTAAGTCAAGCTACTTGTTGAAAACAATAAATAGTTCCTTACATTGACATAAACTTGTCCTCTTGCATATTATATATACTGTTTCTATTTTCTCCTCAAAATAATAGAGAATGGAAAATTGTTTTCAAATCCAAATTTACTTCTTAGATACCAAAGATGGTGATTTTGATGTCTATGCAAAGCAACATAGGGGAATGGGAACTGGACTTGAAGTAAGGAAGATTCCAGTCTTGGTCTAGGCACTATCTGTGTGATCCTAGATAAATTATTTAACTTTTCTCATTTTCAGCTTCCTCACCAGAAAAATGATGATAATAATAGTATTTTCCTTGGATGTTTTCAAGACTAATTGAGATACACTATATAAAGTGTTTTGTAAACCCTAAAGTTCTTTGTGAATGAAAGCTGTTTTTATCATTGTTATTATTTTGTCTCAGTTCTATACTGAGAAGGGAGAAGGCACTCATAGAAAGAATATGACACCCTTGGGGCATTCCTATTCTTATCCATCTACCAATTCGAAAAAGGATCTACCAATATCTTTGGAGTCAATTTTATCTGTTACACAGATGATGTTTTTGATTCCTTGAAATGCTATATCTGCATTGAGTCTCTGGAGAGTTGCATGGTGGATTCTGGGAATATATCCAATATGAGAATATGAAGATATAAAATATGACTGCTGGAATTTTGCTTTGTTTTTTAATTTAGTTATTTATTTAAAACAAAGAGAAAAATAAAAAGCATTGTCATGTGTACAACAGAACATACAAGGATTCAAAATATAAGGCAATAAATTTCCATTTCAAAAAATCCTATATAATAAATATCACACACTGTATTCAGAGCTATTCATTTTTTCTTTGCTTCTTTGTAGGTTTTGTTTTGTTTTCTGCTGTGTACTTTTTACTTTTTTTCATCATTCCTTTTCCACTGCCTGCCCCAAGAAGGCTAAAATTTAAGATGGATATATTTATACACACACATAAACACACACAAATAAATCTATATGTATTTTATTCATATACATATATGTATCTACAGTCATGTATATATATATATATATATATACACACACAAACATACTCTTCTATAAGGCTGTATTACATTTGTTTGTTTTCTGATCCTCCCAAAGGTAGATAGCATCATCCTCTGTAAGTCCAAATCCTCCCATATTTTCTAAATGCATCATCAACTCATCACTGCCTATAACACAACAAAATTCCAATCTTAAGTTATCTACTTATTTTAAATAGTTGAAAACAAAATTAATGTGGCTGATATAAAGTATAATATCCTTATTTTCTCTTTTGGTTTAACATCAATAATTACCATCCCTGTTTTTTCTAATAAATTCTATTCCTAAATTAGGTCTTGACCCACACTTAACACCATATAACCAGATAAGATCTAAATGGGTTCATGATTTAGACACAGAGTGATATCATAAACAAATTAGAAGAACATAGGATAATTTACCTCTCAGAACTGTGCAGAAGGAAGAAGAACTGGAACTCTTAATTGAACAGCAGATAGATAATTTTGACTATATTAAGTTAAAAAGTTTTTGTACAAATAAAACTAATGCAGACAAGATTAGGAGGGAAGCAATAAATTGGGAAATCATTTTTACATTTAAAGGTTCTGGTAAAGGCCTCCTTTCCAAAATACATAGAGAATTGACTCAAATTTATAAGAATTTGAGCCACTCTCCAATTGATAAATGGTATGAACAGACAATTTTCAGATGAAGAAATGAAAACTATCTCTAGTAATATGAAAAGGGGCTCCAAATCACTATTGATCAGAGAAATGCAAATTAAGACAACTATGAGTACCACTACACACCTGTCAGATTGGCTAAGATGCCAGGAAAAGGAAATGTCGAATGTTGGAGGGGATGTGGGAAAACTGGGACACTGATACATTGTTGGTGGAATTGTGAACGGATCCAGCCATTCTGGAGAGCAATTTGGAACTATGCTCAAAAAGTTATCAAACAGTGCATACCCTTTGACCCAGCAGTGTTTCTATTGGATTTATATCCCATAGAGATCTTAAAGTAGGGAAAGGGAACCACATGTGTAAGAATGTTTGTGGCCGCCCTTTTTGTAGTGGCTAGAAAGTGGAAAATAAATGGATGCCCATCAATTTGAGAATGGCTGAACAAATTATGGTATATGAATGTTATGGAATATTATTGTTCTATAAGAAATGACCAGCAAGATGATTTCAGAGAGGCCTCGAGAGACTGGAATGAACTGATGCTGAGTGAAATGAGCAGAACCAGGAGATCATTATAGACAGCAACAACAAGACTATATGATGATCAATTCTGATGAACATGGCTCTCTTCAACAATGAATTGTTTCAAACCACTTCCAATTGTTCAGTGATGAAGAAAGTCATCTACACTCAGAAAAAGGCCTGTGCAATCTGAGTGTGGACCACAACATAGCATTTTCACATTTTCTGTTGATGTTTGCTTGCATTTTGTTTTTCTTCTCAAGTGTTTTTTTCTTGTAGATCTGATTTTTCTTGTACAGCAAAAAACTGTATAAATATGATACATATATTGGATTTAACATATATTTTAACATATTTAATATGTATTTGACTACTTGCCATCTAAGGGAGGGGGAGGGGAGAACAAGGGAAAATTTTGGAACAAAAGGCTTTGCAAGGGTCAATGTTGAAAAATTATTCATGTATATGTTTTGCAAATAAAAAGCTTTAATAAAAATATATTCTATTTCTGATCCTTATTGTTTTTGTATGTAAATCTTCCTACCCCTACTGACTCCTTTGCTTTACTTGTATTTGCTCTCCTGTCTTACTATAACTTACTCTATACATTCCTAAGTATCCCTCACTTATTTTGCTTCTATCATTTCCTCCTTTATCCCATTCCTATTTATCTTCACACTCTTCTATATCTTCCTGATTCTATTATCCTATCCCTCCCCCTCTTATTTCTTTATTAATTTAGAAGATTTATAGGTATCTAGTTATTGTTAAATCTGTTACATACATTGTTACATACATTGGAGATATAGCCAATACATCTAGATGTATTGCTCCCTCTTTAACCCATCCCTGATGTTAGTAGAATTCCAGAACTACCAGCCCTCCTGCAACATCTAATTCCTCTGTGTTAGTTGTTGTCCTTGTAACCCATTTTCCCTTTTCATATGGTTTTGCTTTTAAGAATTACATCATACTAAGATCTACCCAAATCTTTTTTTTAACTATCCATTTTCTAATGACAGTCTTAGACATATGGTTTGCATTTCCAAATATAAAACATAAACAGTTTGTCCTTATTGAGTTCTTTGTAATTACTCTATAAGGTTTACTTTATATTTCTCTTTGATCTTTTATATTGATTTTTTTTTATTTTCATATCTTTTTACACCAAAATCCTTGAAATTTTTGCATTTTTTTTCATTTAGAATTATGGCTAACTTTCCTGGGTATGATATTTTCATCCACAACCCTATTTCTTTTGCTCTTTGATATACAATATTCCAAAACCAGTGTTCTCTTAATGTAGATACAACTAGTTCTTGGGCAATTCTAATTGTGGGTCTGCCATATTTGAATTGCTTTTTTTCTTATTGCTCATAATTCTTTCTCCTTGATCTGCACATTTTAGAATGTGTCTTTGATGTTTCTATAGGTTTTCCTCACAGGATCTGTTTCAGGTGCTGTTCAATAAATTTTTTCTATCACTATTTTTCCTTCTTGTTTCAATATTTCAGGACAATTTTCTTTATTTCTTGAATTATTGTATCAAGATTCTTTTATTGATCATAGCTTTCTGTTAGTTCAATAATTACATTTTCTTTTCTTGATCTGATCTCCAAATCAGTTGTTTTCTTAACATGTCTCACATTTTCAATCTACTTTTTATTCTATATATTCTGTTTAAAAAAATTGTTGGTCTCATAACTTTGTTCACTTCCTCTTGCCTAATTCTAGTTTTCAAGTAATCATTTTTTTTCCCTTAAGATTCTGGATTTAGATTTTTAGTAGGTTAACTTCCTTGTTACCATCATCTTGTTTTTCTTGCATTGTTCTTTTTTAAGATCTTTTAGTTTTTCCTCAATCTCTTTAATTTGCTTTTTAAAGACTTTTTTGAGTACTTCGATGATTTATTTTTGAGCAGGTGACTATTTAAGATTACACTTTTCTTTTCTCCCCCTTCCTTCCTTCGTTTCTTCCTTTCTCTTTCTCTCCCTTCCTTTCTTCCTTCCTTCCTTCCTTCCTTCCTTCCTT
>JAJPUD010025445.1:0-17574 GCA_023553655.1 Myrmecobius fasciatus | reverse complement strand
CTATGCTCAAAAAGTTATCAAACTGTGCATACCCTTTTACCCATCAGTGTTTCTATTGGCCTTATATCACAAAGAGAACTTAATTGAGGGAAAGGGACCCCCATGTGCAAAAATGTTTGTAGCAGCCCTTTTTGTAGAGACTAGAAACTGGAAACTGAATGTATGCCCATTAATTAGAGAATGGCTGAATAAATTATGGTATATGAATGTCATGGAATATTATTGTTCTGTAAGAAGCGACAAACAAGATGATTTCAGAGAGGCCTGGAGAGACTTGCATGAACTGATGCTGATCGAAATCAGCAGAACCAGGAGATTATTGTACATGGCAACAATAAGACTATATGATTATCACTTTTGAAGGTCATGGTTCTCTTCAATAATGAGATGTTTCATCCAGTTCCAGTTGTTCTGTGATGAAGAAAGCCATATACACCTAGGGAGAAGCCTGTGGAATCTGAGTCTGGACCACAAGGTAGCATTTTCACACTCTCTACTGATGTTTGCTTTCATTATGTTTTCATTCTCAGGTTTTTATTTTATTTTTTTCCTGTATAGCAAGATAACTGTATAAATTTATATACACACATTTGATCTGTCACATATTTTATTATAATTAACATGTATTAGACTTACTGCCATCTAGGGGAAGGGGTGGTGGATAGGAGGGAAAAATTTGGAACAAAAAGCTTTTCAAGGGTCAATATCAAAAATTACCTGTGCATATGTTTTGCAAATAAAAAGCTTTAATAAAAAATTAAGAAGAGAAAAAAACAATAAACAAAAACAATCTTTGTTTTATTATTAATTTATTGAATTACTAAATTATTTTATATATTATATTTGTGATCTCTTGGCTCATATTTAATTTAAGATTTTTGCATCAATATTCATTAGGGAAATTGGTCTATAATTTTCTTTCTCTGTTTGGACACTATCTGGTTTTATTATCAGCACCATATCTGTGTCATAAAAAGAGTTTTGTAGGACTCTTTCTTTCTTTATTTTTTGAGATAGTTTGCAGAGTGTTGGAAATAATAATTCTTTAAATGTTTGGAAGAATTCACATGTACATCCATCTGACCCACGAAATTTTATCGTAGGAAATTGATTAATAATTCTTCAATTTCTTTTTCCAGTATTGAAATATATAAGTAATTTAATTCCACTTATATTAATCTGGGAAATCTCTATTTTTGTAAGTATTCCTCCATTGCATTTAAATTATCAGATTTATTGAAGCATAGTTGGGCAAAATAAATCCTAATTATTTCTCAAATTTCCTTTTCATTTGTGGCAAGTTCTCTTTTTTATTTTTGTTATTAACAATTAGTTTTTCTTTCATTTTTCTAATCAAATTAACTGAAGGTTTATGTATTTTGTATTTTTTTTCATAAAACCAAGTCTTAGTTTTATTTATAAATACTTTTTTAAATAAAGCTTTTATTTGCAAAACATATACATGGGTAATTTTTCATCATTGACCCTTGCAAAGCTTTCTGTTAAAAATGTTTCCCTCCTTTCCTCCACGCCCTCCCCTAGATGGCAGGAAGTCTAATACATGTTAATTAGGTTAAAATACTTGACAAATTGAATATGTATATACATATTTATACAGTTATCTTCCTCTATAAGAAAAATCAGATTCATAAGAAAAAAAAAACTGAGAAGAAAAACATAATGCAAGCAAACATCAATAAAGAGCTTGAAAATGCTATGTTGTGATCCACCCTCAGATCCCATAGGCCTCTCCCTGCATGTATATGGCTTTCTTCATCAAGAAACAAGTGGAACTCATTTGAAACATCTCAATATTGAAGAGAACCGTGTCCATCAGAAATATCATCATATAGTGTAGTTGTTGCCATGTATACTGATCTCCTGATCTTCTCATTTCACTTAGCATCAGTTCATGCAAGTATATCTAGGACTCTCTGAAATCATTTTGCTGTTCGTTTCTTAAAGAACAATAATATTCCATGACATTCATATACCATAATCTATTCAGGCTTTCTCTAATTGATGGACATCTATGCATTTTCCAGTTTCTAGCCACTACAAAAAGAGCTTCCACAAACAGTATTGCAAGTGTGGGACCCTTTCCTTCCTTTAAGATCTCTTTGGGATATAAGCCCAATAGAAACACTTCTGGGTCAAAAGGTATGCACAGTTTGATAATTTTTGAGCATAGTTCCAAATTGCTCTCCAGAATGGTTAGATCAGTTCACAGTTCAACCAACAATGTATCAGTGTCCAGGTTTTCCCACATCCCATTCCAACATTCATCATTATCTTTTCCTGTCACCTTAGCCAATCTTACAGGTGTGTAGTGATATCTCAGAGTTGTCTTAATTTGCATTTCTCTGATCAATAGTGATTTAGAACACCTTTTCATATGACTAGAAATAGTTTTAATTTCATCATTGGAAAATTTTCTGTTCCTATGCTTTGACCATTTAACGATTGGAGAGTGGCTTGAATTCTTATATTTGTGAGTCAATTCTCTCTGCTTTCAATTTTATTAATCTGGCTTTTATTTTCAGAATTTCAAATTTGATATTTAATTGGGGGACTTAATTTGTTCATTTTATACTTTTTTAGCTGCAAACCAATTTTTTTTGATCTTCTCTTTTCTATTTTGTGTAATTATATCAAGAGATATGAAAGTTCCGCCAAAACTGGTTTGGTTGCATCCCATAAATTTTGGTATGTTGTCTCAATTTTTTTCATTCTCTTGGATGAAATTATTGATTGTGTCTGATTTGATGTTTCACCCACTCATTTTTCAGCATTAGATAATTTAGTTTCCAATTCATTTGAGCTCTAGTTTTCCCTGGCCTTTTATTGTATGTAATTTTCATTGCATCATTATCTGAAAAAAATGCATTTACTATTTCTGGCTTTCTACATTTCATTTTGAAGTTTTTATGCCCTAATACATAGTCAATTTTTGTATATGTTCCATGAACCACAGAAAAAAAAGTATGTTCCTTTCAGTCTCCATTCATTTTTTCCAATGCATATAATACCTAATTTGTTAAAAAAAATTCTATTTACCTCCTTACCATCTTTGTTTATTTGTTTTGTGATTTGATTTATCTAGTTCTTAGAGAGAAAGTTTGAGATCCCCCACTAGTAAAGTTTTTCTGTCTAATTCTTCTTTCAGCTCTCTTAACTTCTTCTCTAAGAATTTGGATGCTGTACTTGGTGTATATATGTTTAGTACTGATATTATTTCATTATCTGTGGTGTTTTTAGTAAGATGTTGTTTGCTTCCTTATGTCTTTTAATTAGATCTATTTTTGATTTTGTTTTATTTGAGAACAGGATTGCAACCTCTGCTTTTTTTTTTTACTTTGTCTTAAGCATAATAATTTCTCTTAGCTCCTGTTTTATAAATGAACATTCATTGACATGGACAATTAAAATGAATAAATGTGTATTTCTCCCCATTCAATTTTGTATCCTTCACACTTTGTGGTTTAATTAATGTAGTTTTTCCCTCATTTTTGGTGCCTGTTACTTTACTCTTAAGCTCAGTGTATTTTATAGAAGAAGTGTTGAAATTGGATGTCTAAAACATAAGTAAGAATTTGAATCCCAGAATTTACTATTTTTGTAATACTGGTAGAAATTAGTTTATTTCTATGAGCTTTGATGTTCTCATTTGCAAAATAAGAGATTTTTTTTCCTTTTAAAGTGTATTTTCTACCTCCAGAAGTTGATCTAATTTAAAGAACTAGAATTGAAGCAAGTTAGGATTGCATTCAAAGCTACCTTGGATAGTGTATCCTGGGTATATCATTGATCCTCTGTCCAAAGTTTTATTATCTGTAAAATAAAGTCAGACTTGATCCTTAAGCTCCTTTTGGGCTAAATTCTATAATTTATAAATTTTATGAACCATTCTTATTAGGATAATGAAGTTTTAATTAAGTAATCTTAAAATCTCTGTTGAAAGGGTTTTTAGAGGTCACATAGTCTAATAGTTCCTTAAATTTGTAATTGCAAACTCAGAAATAGCATCAATTAAAACATACAGTTTTTGTAAGATCCTTTTAAGTTGCATAATTATTTGAAAAACTACTTGTTAACATTACTTACATTTCTCTTGTATTTTTCTTCATTTTATTAAATATTTCCCAATTACATTTTAAACTTAAGGTTCTATTCACCCAAGAAAATTATAGGCCATAAAGGTGACCATGGATAGCATGATTAAAGCTTCTTTTTCATAACATGTTTTTTTTGTAAAAAGAGAGACAGAGAGACAGAGACAGAGACAGAGAGGCAAAGAGACAGACACAGATTCAGATTTTGACACAAACATAAAGACACAAAGGGAGAGAGATAGAGAAAAAGGGAGGAGACAGGGAAGGGTAGTGGGGGAGAGATTGGACAAATATACAACAAATTCACAATACAAAGAAACAGAAATAAAGTAGAAGTTAAAATAAAGTAGATATTTAAGCATAAAGTTAGAATCCACATCCAGTGAACTTTCTCAAACATTGTTTCTGTAAGGGGAGCTGTAAGTTCATCCTGTCTTGCAAATTATGTCCAAGTACTTCAAGCAAATATGTCATTAGTGTACTTTCTAATTGTTTCTTAATCACTATGATTGTTCATTATGTAAAGATTCAAATATATTATTTTGTGATTAGAATGTTTTCAATAATTATCTTAAAATTATTTTGGGGAATAAAAGAAAGTGGCAAGGGAAGGGGTACCGTGAAGGCTTTTATTGAGCTGAAACTATTTTTTGAGATATCCCTAGAGATGCCCCAAAAACTCAATTAGTTAAAAATCTCAAAGATGTATTTGCCTCTTCTAATTGCTCCTACCCACTGGGTCTCTGTAAACTTAGCTATTTTCTCCAGAATAAATGATATCTCCTAAGTTACTGGTTATACAAGACTGGAGGAAATAAGCCCAATAAATATAGCCAACTGTTTCTTTATATTTTTTGTTAGTAGGGGGCTTGACGTCCAGCTTCAACTCTAGACTAGATTACATGCCTTGAACTTCATTTCATAAGCAAAACAGATGAACAATTCTCATAAGAACTGAAATAAAATTCATAAGTATAAATGAACAGCTGGGGTATCCATCTAGTTTTCACAGCCTCATAGCTCTTGAGTTTCACTAGGCTAAAAATAGGGAACTATAAATGGAGATTCTGCACCACTGGTTTTCTGAGAATTCCAGTAAGACAGTTTTCAGAACTGTTCCAAGGCAGTGCCTAATTGCCTCAAGGAATAGAAGTTCAAGATAAGCCACTGAGGTCAACTGGTTTGTTAAATGTCAGGAAGGATTCTCAGTTCTCAGAATACTAAAAAGCAGATCTTCATCATCACAAAGCAAGACAAACTAAAGTGATACCTTTGAAGACAGGGATTTTGTCATAAGTATCTGGGACACATTGACCACTTGTTCCTTCTTCATAAATTGAATTGTATAACTGTTGTGCTAAGAGATTTGTGGGAATGGCTTAAATTCAGTATCACAAACCAACAAAGAAGTAAAAAAAAATCGGTGCTTTTGTTCTCATAAAAATTTAATATTATATATATATATGCCTTTGAATTATTGAAGTAGAGAAATCTAGATAAGAAAATTACTTGTACTAACGTAAAGATGCAAATGTTCTGCAATTTGCTGTGTCAGTACATTGTCTAGGAGCACTGACAACTTAAATAGCTCATCCAGGATTATAGTATATATATGTTAGAAGAAGGACTTGAACCTAGATTTTTCTGATTTTAAGGATAGCTGGTTTTTCTTCTATGTGATACTGATTTCATATTTTGATAGCATGTACTTAATACAAAATGTTGATCATGATCATAATAATTGTAGTTAGTGATATTTGATTGTCACTTTGGCCATGTGATCTAGATAAGTCTTATTATTATTCTTATTTTACAGATAATAAAAATGAGGTCTAGAAATGTTAAATGATTTCCTCAGTCACACATTCAATAAATGCGGAAGAAAGTTTTGAATCAAAATCTTCTTGCCTATAATTTTAGCACTCTGCCACCTAGTTGCTTAGAGTGTGTCCAACAAAGTATTTTATTCACAGTTCACCTTGAATTCATTTTCAATTGAAATGTTGACAATAATCATCATTTCCATAACAATAAACATAGAGTGTTGTTCTATTGCCGCTCATTTCAGCATATTGAGTAGACCCTGAATTCTCAATAAATATGCCTTAGAAGACAAACTCTAATAAATTTTCCTAAGCTGGCAAGAATTAAAGTTGTACTCTGAGAAGAGACTGTGCTTGTCATCATAGGACCAGTTTAAGTTTGTCACCACAAATTTCTTTATGTACATTATCTTCTCTGTTTCCCATATCATGCAATCACCAGTTCATAATAAGATAGATAGTGCAGATGTTATTTTACTGATTTAGCAGATAAGGAAACACACTCAGGATCATTAGTTCATAATGAAATAGTGTATATATTATTTTACTGCTTTTACAGATGAAGAAACTAACACTCAGGAAGATTAAGATTTTTGCCCCAGGCCACACAGCTACATCAGTGACTGAAATTAGGTTCTATTTCAGGCATTCTTAGCCCAAGTCCAGAGCTCGTTCAGCTATTATATTACCAATAGTATGTGTAGTACTGAAGTACTAAACAACCAGGTGGCTCAGTGGTTAGAGTGAATAACGTGTTCAATGGAAAGAGGAAGATTCATCTCCATGAATTCAAATCTAGTCTCAGATACTTACTAATCTGTGATCCAGGACAAATAATTTACCCCTGTTTACCTCACTTTCATCATCTATAAAATTACCTGGAGGAAGAAAAGCTTAGAGTCATGAAAAATCAGACATTAAAAACAACAACGCAACAGCAACAACAATAGCAACAATCAAAGAACTGCAATATATGGAAAATATGCTGTTACATATTCGCTACCTACAATTTTAATTTTTCCCAGTACTTACAGTTCCAAAATTTGTATTTCTTCATATGAGAAGTTATTACAAAAAATTCAATAATTGTAAACCTATTTTGATTTATTTATCTCGAGGGATAAATGTGAGCCCACTACCACAAGCTAAAAACCATTCAAATGTGTTTGAAAATAGTTCACCAAAAAGGGGTTGGTGGATTAGCTCAAGTTGCTTGTAAGGGATGCACTTTCCAGATGATTACATTCTGATGATCAGATTACCTGTTACCCCATCAGACGTATCAGGCTGATATACATTTCAGTGAAGACAAGCAAATATGATTCTTCAAGGAACTGGCATCCATACTTCCTGGATAGCTCTATATAGCTGGCTCCATTATGGATAAAACATTTGCTGACTTCTTGGGATTATAGCTATGTCAATGCATTTTGAAATTAATGAGCCATGGCACAGTCAAGCCATTTATTTTGACCACTGAACAATCTGTATAGGTTGATATATGATCATTTCAACTGTGGTGATGGGTACCTTTTGTAAGGAAGGCTGAAAGGCAGCCCACTTTCCATATATCAACATTGTTTCCAGCTGAGTAAGGTGAGAAGTAAGAAGGGAAGATAGCTAAAAATTGAATGATAGAGACATTAAAATGTGTTTTCTAGACACATCTTTTTTCTCAGAAAATGTCCTTCATTAATCAGACTTACCACATACAGGAAAGAGAAACAGATTTTTAATGATTAGGAGATATCTAAAAAATAATTCAATTCAATATCTCAATTTTATAAATGAGGAAAATGAATTCTAGAGCTTTATAACATGCCAGAAATCCTTGTACTATTTAATGAGAGATAAAATTATAATTCAGTTTTCCCATTTCAATGATCTATTATTTAACCATTTTCATTCTAGCATTTCAGTATTGAACCTGAAGGGAAAATTAGATGGTTCAGTGAGAGACAACATTTGTTTAAAGGAAAGCAGTAAATTTCTGTTTCCTTGCTAGCTTTCTCTAGATTTTTATTTTTTATTTTATCATCACTATCTTGAACAAAAGGTCAGAATAGTTAGAGCTCTAGGTTTAGAGTGAAATTTGACATTTTGATGCATTTACAATGCTATAGGGAAAAAGATACTTCAATAAGAAGTCCAGAGAGGCTGCAGCCAGAATTTGTTGTGAATTCTGAAAAAAAATGTATGTATGGTAAAGACAGATAGAGCTTACAACAGAAATGCCATGCTAGCTCATGCCTCATAAGAAAGAGAGTTGCTTATATTAAAAGAAAATATGACTCCAAGGGAAAACCAATTGAACAGAATTTTAATCTAGAACCACAGATCTCTATAAGCAAAACTAACAATTTGATATGTAAAAAGAAATTCCTTTAGAGAAGTTTTTTTTCCTGTCTTTTTTTTCTAACCTCAATATTAGGCAATGAAAATAACTATTAAATTTCTTGGGAAAAGGATCTGAAATGAATGAGATTCTTTTAGCTAAAGGCAAAACAAAATTCCTTGATAAATTCACTAATTCAGTTAATCCAATAACAATTTAAGTGCCTACTTTGAACTGAGTTCCTGAATAACAGTGACTATTTTTGTTGTTGTTTTTGTTTGTTTGTTTGTTTGTTTGTTTGTTTTCTTTTGTTTTGTTTCCTTTTCTTTGTATCTGCAGTGCTTAATACAGTATTTGGCAATTGAGGTTGTGCTAGGCTATGGGACCCTTCCAAGAGGGAGTATCGAGGTTACCTCTACCTGTGGTGCACAATAAGTTTTCTGCCACATTGCAGAAATGCCCTTGTTAATCAAGGAGCACTGGTACATGGCATGGGAATGGGTAGAGCCTGAGGGTCAGAGCTAGTTGCTCCTGAGCAGGGATTCCTAGACAGGGCCTCTCACCTGTGAGTGGTTGCTCTCTTGGCTGGGTCAGCTCTCCTCCCATTGGTATACCATACATAAGCAAAGCCCATGACCTGCTTCTCTGAATAGTGATTGGGGATTGTCCACTGTTCACTAACTGATCACACTTGCAAAACTGAATATCAACAAGGTAGTGCAGCATAATAAACTGGAGCTCTTTTCACATCCTATGAGTTCCCCTGCCTCTTTCATCTCACCTCTGAGATCAAAGGGCTCATAAAAGGTGAGCTCTTAAAGGATAGCAAGGTTCATTTAATTTAATTATACTAATGGAGTTAGGCAAATAGAGATAACAACAATAAAAGAAAATATGATCATGATAGCTATCATTTATGTACTCACAAAATGGTTCACAAAGTCAGAAAGATAGATAAATGACAAATTGTTGTTCATCTCTTTACATTAAGTGGGCAAATGATATCATGAAGTTGGGGCCAAGCTATGGTGTATTTGACTGTGCTTGATTCTGAAAAAAAATGTACGTATGGTAAAGACAGGTAGAGCTTACAACAAAAATGCCATGCTAGACAATGTGCTCAAAAGTCTCTAATACATTTTTGTCATAAGTAGTTTCAAAATGTGGACTGGAGATATCTCTTGATTTGCACATTTCATGTTTTCTTTGTGCTAATGTCAATCTGCTTTGCTTATAAAGCACAGAGCCTTCTTTAATGTAGGCATACTATGCTGGGTGATCCTAGGCCAGCATCTGCTATGCCTCACAATCAATACTAAAGTTTTTCAGGAAGAATTTGAGAATGCCCTTCTACTGCTTCTTTTGCAATTTATGTGAGGGCTTGTCTTATGTAAGTTTTCTGTAAAATAGGTTTTTTTGGTTGTATTTTTTTTTATTCAAATGAAATGTACATTTGGCTTTTGAACAATATGACCAGTACTTTAGAGTGTCCTTCTCTGCAATAAATTTTTAATGCTCTACAATTCAGCTCTAAAGAAGACCTCAGTGTCCTATATGTTATTTTGCCGGGTGATCTTTAGAATCTTAAGACAATTCAAATGATAGCAGTTCAGTTTTCTGTATGACACTGGTAGATTGTCTCAGCATCACAGGTACAGGCACTGTCACTGTATTGTTTGCAAAAGTGATACAGATAAAATAAAAAATGTCTGATAAACAGTTTTGATGTATTCATATATAGACATAAAATTCAAATAAATGGAATCTGCATATATACATATATACATATATACATAATTTCATTAGACGTATGCAGCAACTGAGTGATAGTTTTTAAAAAAATATTATTAATAATAATTACATTTTATAGATGTGGACTTAAAGCTGGATGAGATTAAATGACTTGCACAGTGGCATATAGATAGTAAGAATCTAAAGCATAATTTGAAAATCCACCTTTTTAACTACAAGTTACACCATTCTACCCATTCTATCCATTAATGACTATATACCTAGTAACTTTAAAATAAAATAATCCAAAATGAGGGCATTGGAAAGATAAAAAAAAAATTGTCTGTGATCTCACAGCAATGAAATATTATATAGACAGCACCTTTAAGAGAAATCAGTGTGGAAGAATTGATATTTATGTTCTTTCAGGAACTGTGGGTTTTCAGTTAATTAGCAAAGGGAAGAATCGTCTAACACCAGGGAAAGAAAAATGAAAAGGTAAAGGGATTAAGTTAGGATAACAGAAAGGAATTTGGGGGTAGATCCCACTGTGTGTGTGTGTGTGTGTGTGTGTGTGTGTGTGTGTCCATATATGCATATGTATAGTAAGATAATGGACTATTTACAATTTAAGTGTTATCTAGTTTTATTATGATGAGATATAAGGTGAAGCATAATTATGCCAAATTGTAAGGAATTTATTTAAAACTTAGGAAAATTTTAAAGGATGGGAGGTATTGTATTTAATTATAAGGAGTAGGTAGGCAGGTGGGTTCACCAAGGCTAGAAGTATTAAAGTCAACCCTGAGTTTTGAAGAATATAATGGGAGCAAAATATGTTTTGGTGACTTTGTATATGAGAACCTTGTTATATTATATCTATATCTATATATCTATATATATACACACACATACATATGTGAGCATATATGTATATATATGTATATATATATATAAAGTTAAAAGTTACTTTAGTCTTTTAAAATATTCTTTTTGTTAATATTTCATTAAATTGTTAGTGCAATGCTCTCTAGACAGATGAAGTAGATGAAATAATTGCCTGAGTCCATAACATTGAATTTTCAGAATAGCACATTATTTCAAAAACAAATTTGATTTCAGTGAATAAATATTAAGCATCTACTAGCTCTTTAGGGACTCTTGCTAAACACTGGAGATGAAGACAAAACTGAAACAATCACTCCCATCAAGGAATTTACATTCCAAAGGGGGATAAACATGTACTCATGTAATTACATAAAAGATTCTATGAAGGAGTGAACTTAAACAATTTATTAACACATGAACATAGAAGGGCACATGAAGAAGAAATATTTGGGAACAGCCTTACAGAAAGATAATTATTCTTAGTTGCAGATATGGCAAAGAAGTTCATTCTAGGCATGTAGGATAGCTAATGTGAATGGAAAGAGCCTTAAGATGGATTATCAAGATCAGGAAATACCTCGTTCTCCAGTTTGGGTTGACTGAAATATATAGGGTAAGAAACTTTATAATATGATATGACAGTAACAAAAGGGGATTGGAGTGAGGTTATGGATATCTGAAATGTTAAGCTGAAAAAATTATATCATTTCCCTACATTCATGAAAGGTTTGGGAGCAATGACAATTATATTTGTTCTAAAGGGACATGATTTTGTCAAATTTATGGAAGATACATTGGAGAGGAAAGAGAGTGGAAAAATTGAGAAAGAATATTTTCTAAATCTTGAGGGTATTTTGGCAGAGAGTGAAAGAATATTTGAGCTTTAAAAAATCAAATTAAGAATTTCTGTTCTCAACTCCATTGTACAAAAATATCATAGATCTAGAATTGGAAGAGAAGATAAAGGTAAATCATTTTCATCCTATAAATAAGAAATAGCTCCAGAGAAGTTATGTTTTTTCTTAGGTAATAAGGTAATAAGTTTAACATCTGACAGAGGATTATAACTAATTAATTAATGCATTAAATATATTATCTTATTGTACTATTAGTTGTTTTTCCATTTTTATCTATGTATGTATTTTTTTCCATTCAGAACATTAATCACACTAAAATGTTCTGTCTAATCTTGCACATCTAATTTTACCTCTTTTGACTCCATTCAAGTAGTTTTCATATTTTTTTTTTACTATTCTACCTAATTTTTCTTCCACTATTTCTTTTTGTCATTATTGTTTATCTACCCTGTCCCCAGATTAGGAGATTGGTGTCATCTCCTATATCTCTGTTCCTTTTCACACTCAGGCTATCACACATTCCTATTTCTTCTTTTTCAGGGTGTGAAATATTTGAGATAAATCCCTTTAGACTTAAGATATACTTGGATGGCTTATATCCTCTCCTGAATATATCTTAAACTCCTCTCTACAGTTTGGTGTGAATATGTTGATGAAGATTTTCTACCATACTAAAGAAGTCTACCTAAGTTTTCAAAGTTAATCATTAAAATATCATCATCTTTGAAGCTAAAATCTATTTCACAATTAATTTAATTTAACTCATAAGTTCACACATACATTTCATGGGGCTTAGCACACAGTAAGGACTTAGTGAATGGCATTTTGTTCATTCACCTTAAAGATTTAATATTTGCAAAGTATCCTTCTCATAGCAGCCTTGTGAAATAAGTGATATGAGTATCATTATTCACATTTTAAAAGGTATAACCTGTGTTGAAGCAAATTTCAGTAGTTTATACAAGGTCACACACCTAGTGATTATCAGAGACAAGATGGAAATCCAAATTTTGGGATGCTTTAAAAAATACACATATACACATTTTTGAATGGGGTGACAGGAATATTTTCAATATATCATAATATTTATTGAAATGGCAAACTCTGACATTATTGTTCCACTATAGATTACAATGAGTATACACTATCAATTAATTTTTGTCATAAAAATGTAATTTCTTGCTTCCCTACAAAAATTTTAGAAAGGTATTGCTTATTATACATATTTACACTTGGAATACAATGACCACCACACCTATGAGGCCTTGGTATCTGTGAAATTGGCACTACCTTTGGGAATCCCTTGAATTTGTGGGATTGGAAGGATAGAAGGATGCAAAAAAGTCAGAAAAGGTACTATGTAGGTAATTGTAGTAGGGCAGAGCCAAGATGACAGATGTCAAGTTCTCTTGTATACCCTTCCAAATTCCTTTAAATAATAATCCTAAATACATATCAGATGTCACAATCTACACAAAGACAAAGTGGAAGGATTTTTCAGCTGAATACAATTTAGATCAGCAGGAAAGTTCTGTTACACCAAAGTGGCTGTACATCTTAGTTTTAGCATAGGCTGAGCCAGCATAGCCCGAGTCCCAGAAAACAAGGAATGAACCTTGGGATTTCTGAATCAGTGGCAAATACCAAAAAAAACAACTTAATTGCACATCATAGAAGAGCTAAAATGATTCTGCAAATTAATCAAGAGAGGTAGATGAAAATTAAAAAGGGACATGAAAGTGATGCAAAAGGAACTAGAAAACACTAATGAGAAGAGGAATGCCTTTAAAAGCAAAATTGAGCAAGTGAGAAAAGACCTAAAAAGCACAGTCAAGAAAATAATTCCTTAAAAATTGTAATTGAGCAAATGGAAAGTAATGATTTTATGAGAAATTAAGGAACAATAAAACCAAACCAAAAAATGGGGAAAATACAAGAAAATGTGAAATATCTCATGGAAAAAAATTTAGCTAGATAATAAATCCAGGAGAGGTAATTTTATAAATTCTTGGTTTCCCTGAAGCCCATGATCAGAAAAATAAAGTTCACATATCCTCTTTCAAGTGATTATCAAGAAAAACTGTCCTGATATTCTATAACCAGAGAGTAAAATAGAAATTAAATGAATCTATCATAACCTTTCTGAAGAAAGACCCCAAAATGAAAACTCCAGGGAAAATTATGGTAAATTCCAGAGATCCCAGGCCAAAGAGAACATAATACAAGAAGTCAAACAACAACAATAATAATTCAAATGTAGTGGGGAATTATACAAGAGTTAGTAGTTCCTATGTCAAAAGACTGAAGGAATTGGAAAATGATATTCTAGGGATAAGAGCTAGCATTACAAATTAGAATCTCCCACTGAGCAAACCAAGTATAATATTTCATGGGATAAGAGGAAAGATTGGTAAATGAAAAGTACAATTCAAATAATTAGTAGCCAGAAGCAAAATATTTGTGAGGATGAAGACAGAGTAAAATTAAGAGAAAAGGATAACTGGGGAAAATATGATGCTGAGAAATTCATAATTAGTAATCATAACTGTGAATATTTTTGTTTTAAAGTACACTATTTTATGAATCATGTTGGGAAGAAAAATCAGAGGAAAAGGGAAAAACCATACTACCAAGAAAAAAAGAAAAAAACAGAAAAAAGTGACCATAGCATGTGTTGATTTACATTCAGTCATCTTAGTTCTTTTTCTGGATGCAGATGGCATTTTCTGTCCAAAGTCTATTGGGATTCTTTTAGATACCTTTGGATTGCTGAACTACTAAGAAGAATGAAGCCTTTCATAGTTGATCATTACATTTTCTTGTTATTGTTGTTGTTAAAGCTTTTTATTTACAAAACATATGTATGGTTAAAATTTCAACACTGACCCTTGAAAAATCTTCTGTTCCAAATTTTTCCCTCCTTCCTTCGACTCCCTCCCCTAAATGGCAGGTAGTCCAATACATGTTAAATAAGTTAAAATACATGTTAAATCACACACATATATATGCATATGTATATTTATATATATACTTAGGTTTATATATTCATATATATTTATATAGTTATCTTGCTGCACAAAAAAAAATCAGGTAAAGGAAGAAAAAGTAAATATGAGAAAGAAAACAAAATGCAAACAAGCAACAACAGAAAGAGTGAAAATGCTATGTTGTGGTCCATACTCAGATCCCACAGGCCTCTCCCTGGTTGTATATGGCTATCTTTATCAATAAACAATTGGAACTGGTTTGAAACATTTCATTGTTGAAGAGAGCCATGTTCATCAGAATTGATCAATTTACAGCCTTGTTGCCATGTATAATAATCTCCTGGTTCTACTCATTTCACTAAGCATCAGTTTATGTAAGCCTCTCCAGACCTCTCTGAAATCATCCTGTTGGTCATTTCTTACAGAACAATAACATCACATGACATTCATATACCATAACTTGTTCAGCCATTCTCCAATTGATGGACATCCACTCAGTTTCCAGTTTCTTGCCATACAAAAAGGGCTGTCACAAACATTTTTGCACATATGGACCCTTTTCCTCCTTTAAGATTTCTTTGGGACATAAGCCCAAAAGAAACACTGCTGGGTCAAAGAATATACATGCTATTCTTATTATGTACAATGTATTCCTAATTCTGATTGTTTTGCTTAACATCAGATCATGGAAATCTTTCCAGGCCTTTCTATAATCAGCTTGTTCATCATTTTTATTGAACAATAATCTTCCATTATCTTCATGTGCCACAATTTGTTTAGCCATTCCTAAATTGATTGTCATCCACTACTTTTCCAATTCTTTACTACCATAAAAAGCACTGCTACAAACATATTTGCACATGTGGGTCCTTTATCCTCCTTTATTATTTCCTTGGGATACAGATCTAATAATGACACTGCTGGTTAATGAATATGCACAGTTTTATAATCCTTGGTAAATAGTTATAGATTACTCTCCAGAATGGCTGGATCATTTCACAATTCTACAAACAATGCATTAGTTTCCTAGTTTTCCCAAATTCCTTCCAACATATATCATTTTTTTCCTGTCATTTTAGCCAGTCTGAGAGGTGTGAGGTGGGACTTCAGAGTTGTTTCTAATCAGTAATGATTTAGAACATTTTTTCATATAACTATTTATGGCTTTAATTTAGTCATCTGAAAGTTGTCCATATCCTTTGACCATTTATCAAGTGGGGAATGACTTCTGTTCTTATAAATTTGGCTCAGTTTTTTATATATTTTTAAAATTTATGGTCTTTACCAGAAATACAGGATGTCAAGATTTTTCCCAGATTTTTCATAATTGTGAATGTTAATGAGATGAACAGAATTATAAGATGGAAGAAGATAGCAGAATAGATTAAAAAGCACAATGCCATTGTCGATGGCATTGAGAACTGATCCAAACATTCTAAAGAGCAATTTGGTACTATCCCAAAGGACTATCAAAGTGTATATAACCTTTAATCCAGCAGTGCCAATATTGGGTCTGTACCCCAAAGACGTGAAAAAGGGAAAAGGAGCTCCATGTGGAAAAATGTTTTTAAAAGTTACTTTTTTTGTGGCAAGGAATTGGAAAAGGAGTAGATGTTCATCAACAGGGAAATGGCTGAATAAGTTAGGGTATAAATAATAGAATGTTATTGTAGAAAAAATAATGAACAAGCTGATTTTTTTTTAAATCCTGGAAATAATTACATGAACTCATGCTGAGTGGTGCAAGCAGAACCAAAAATACATTATGCAGATCAACAACAAGATTATTTGATGATTCATTATGATTGATTTGTTTCTTCTCAGTGATTCAGTAATCCAAAATAGTTCCTGTAAACTTTGTATGGAAAATGCCATGCACACCCAGAGACAGAATTATGGAGACTGAATGTGCATCATTGCACACCATTTTCATCTTTTTTTACTGTGATTTTTTCTCTTTTTTTTCTTTTGTTCTGATTTTTCTCTTCCAAAATGACTCATAAAATAATACATTAAAAAATACATGCATAATTTAAAAAATAAAAAAACACAGTGATAAACCACATTATTTACAAGAAACGTATCTGAAACAGGTATACACAGAAAATAAAGGTAAGGGGCTAAAGCAGAATCTATTATGCTTCAGCTGAAATTCAAAAAAAATTTTAAAAGGGCTATGAATCATAATATGAGGCAAAACAAAACAAAATTTGATCTCATTAAATATACAAAGAAGGGAAATGCATCTTGCTAAAAACTATCATAGACAATTAAATAATATCAATATTAAATATGCATGCACCAAAAAAAATCCCATCCTAATTTTTGAAGAAGCAAAACTAGTTGTATTGAGAAGTAAATAATAAAACTATATTAGTGAGGAAATCCAATTTTCCACTCTAAGAACTTCATAAATCTAACCATAAAATAAATAAAAAATAAATTAAAGAGGTGAATTCAATTTTAGAAAAGTTAAATATGATAGACCTCTCGATAAAATTCAGTATGAATAGGAAGGGATATACTTTTTTTTTGTTTTTTTTTTTCTCAATGGTACAAATCACATATGTAAAAACTTGACTATTTATTAAGAGTATATAAAACAAACACCTTCAAATAAATAAATGATTGGTGAATAAAGAATCCTAAACTATTTCTGAATATTATGTATGTATGTATGGATAAATTGATGTGTGGATGAATATTTTATTTCCCAAGAAAATCTGATTTACTCTGTTCAGTTACTCATCCAGAATATAAACAATCTATAATATAAGGTATTGTATTACTCTTATTTATGGTTAATATTTTTTGTGGGAGGAGATGAACAATCCTATAGCC
>JAJPUD010025444.1:0-17576 GCA_023553655.1 Myrmecobius fasciatus | reverse complement strand
TAATTTTCTAAGAAGAAATATCTTCCATATGATTGCACTCACATTACTATTGTTTACTTTGATTAATAATTAATGAACCATAACTGAAAACAATATACTTATATTTTTCATTGGTACAGATTACATCTTTTAAAAAATACCATAGCATCTGAGTTGGATATTGCTTAATATTGTGAATTTTTTCTTACTAATTGGAGAAACTGTTAGAATCTCTGCAAATAAACATAACATATATGTGTCTGACAGATTTTAGCTAAAATGCAAAATGTAAATTATTTTTCTCTCATTCCCTGCTACCTTATCTCCAGTTCTCCCCTTCACTGTCACTTTTCTAGAAAGAAAAATCTGCATTACTAAATTCATTGTTCTATTGAGACAACACAACTCTAGGTTATTAATGACCTCTATGACACTGAATCTATTGTTCTTTTTTCTGCCCTGACTTCCTTGATCTCTAAGCATCTTTTGACTTTGCTTTATGTACTCTTAATACTTTAATTTCCATGAGTCTGAACTCTCATGTGTCCCCCTTATCTCTGAATCTTCCTTCAGTCTTTCTGACTCTTCTTCTTCCTCCTCCCACTCCCTTAGATGTTCCTCAGGGTTTTGTCCTTAGTCCTCTTCTGTCATCCTTGGTGATCTCATCTATTTCTGTGGCTTCAATAATCACCTTTGTGAAGATAGATTTTGCCTACATAATTATCCCCCCCCCCCCATTCTCTAGAACTCTAGTACTATATTTCTAGCTGCCAGTGAGCAATTCCACTTGGATCCTACTGGCACTTCAAATTGAGAATTCCTTAAATTAGATTCATCTTCGCCCCTCCCCAATAATCCACCTCTCCCCCAACTTCTTTATTTTTATTGCTAGTACTATCATATTTCCAGTCAATCGGGCTTGCAACCTTTAATCATTAACTCTTTCCTCTTTATCCCTCCTTCCATAAAGTTAGCATCCCACTAAGTTATGCTTTCACAATGCTCAATATCTCATCATTCCCCTATAGATACATGATCTTCTTCCTTATCTTTGTCCTTATCCCTTCTCAGCTAAGCCATTATAACAGCCTCTAGGATCATTGTCATAGATTTAGATCTGAAAGGGATTTTAGAGCTGATTGAGTCTAGCCCCTTTTTATAGGTGAGGAAATGAGGGCTCTTGTTTCCATTTTCTCCTTATCTTTCATACCAGTGATGTCAGATTCTAGTAGAACCTGCTTATAGCATCCCAGTGGAATGCATATTTAATTTGTTTAAAAAAATGGATTGCTATTTTTTTTAATTATTTCATTAAATATTTCCCAATTACATTTTAATCTGGTTCTGGCCACACTAGGAAGTGGGGATTGTTGAACTGGGCCCAGCAGGAATAACACCAATCACCAATTTGGCTTTTGGACATGGTCCCAAGGCAGCCTATGTCAAGAAGGGGCAGACTAGAGAGTGAACCTGGAGGAAAGTATGTAGAGTGATGATGATGATACAACTCTTTTAGGGTTAGGCAGTGTAAATAGTCTTGGAAGCAGGCAGGTTCAGGTGTTGCCTCTGACACATTGAGTTGTATGATCATGGAAAATCATTTAAGTTTTCAGTAATCTAGATGGTAATACTCTAAAACTGTAAATTACAAATTAGTCTTTCTACTTTCAGTATTGGTTTTGAGGAGTTCCCCACACTGATAAAATCAGGTTTAGATCAAAAAGACAATTACAGATAAATAGAAGAAGGTCCTGGGCTTAAGAGTGACTTAACCAAGAATAAACAAATAGTTAAATATTGGAGCTGAACCCTAGTCTTCTCAGCTAAATGCATAATTCCTCCCTTTCTCCATCCCAAAGATGAAGATTGCTTCTTCCTCCTCACATTTTTCTAGAACTTTCTGCATTTCCTTGCACCTCACTTAAATATAAGTATTTGTATACCTTTTTTTTTTTCCTGTACAAGATTTCTTAAGTTCCTTGAAAACATGTCCTGTGTCAGACCTATATGTTTGCACATAGGAGTGCTTAATAAACATGTGTTTAATTAAATTGATGACCCATAGGATTATCAATTCTTTTCAGCTCTAACAACATTCTGTGATTGTGTCAGAGCTTCTTAAATAGTGGGTCACCCATCCCAAATGGAGTTACAGAACTGAATGTGGGGGTCATGAAAAATTTGGCAACAGTAAAAGTAAAAACTGTAATGACCACAAATTAATTCAAAATCAAATGTGTAATGAATCGGAGGTGTTTCTAGCAGTACTTGCCCATGTTGCATCACGCTACTTGCCTTGATTCTGAACAGGCAAATATGTGCACTTTACATTGCTAATGAACTAATGCTGCCAGAAACTCCTTGGGTCAGATTCAAGATGGGGTTGTGTAAAAAATTTCTTGGGTGAAAAGGGGAAGGGGTGGTGGAAAAAGTTTAAGAAGCCTTGAAAGGTCCCATTTTTTTTTTTTTTTTTAGAAATCTGGTAAAGAAACCATCTGTTGCCGGTTGTTGCCATCTATTGGCAATTGTGAAAATTGCACTAGAATTCTTTTATGGATTACTTTTTGCATGTGTAGGATAAAAATTAAGGTAGTAGGAAATTATGATACAATAAAAACAGGATGTTTGAATAATTTATCCAGCCATCTAGGTGGAGGGAGATAGAGAACATCATGTAGTGAATCACTGTTAACATTGGTATCTTGATAATGTGAATTCTTTGAATAAGACATCATCAGCTTAATTATTTTATTGTCTTTTTTGAATGAACAAAACCCCATTTTCTCTTAATTCTCTCTTTTATCTAAAAAATTATTGTAACATATATTTATATATTTGTAACATGTGTGTTGTGTATGTGTATATATGTATGTGTGTATATGTATTTACATATATACATATATATATATATATATACAATGATATATATAATTAGTCAATAAGCATTTATTAAGTGCCTATTATGTACCAGGTATTGTGCTAAGTGCTTAGTCAAGCAAAACAAATTTCCACATTGACCACGTTTAAAAATAAATGTGTCTCATACCCAGAATCCATCATTTTTTCTGTCAGGAAATAAGTGGCATACTTTAAATGGTCCTTTGGAATTGTTGTACAGTTTAATACAAAATAATTAATCTGGTAGTGTTTATCTAAAGAATTCACAGTATCAAGTGATTCACTACATGATGTTTTCTTATCTACCTAGATGGCTGGATAAATTATCCAAACATCTTGGTTTTGTTCTATCATAATTTCTTGCTGCCATAATTGTTGTACTTTGATTATAGTTCTGAAACATTTCAAAATTGTTTATTTATATGACATCATTGTATTTGTGACATGATGTTTGAATTTTTTTGGTTCTTTCTTCATTCGGCATAAGTCTTCCAGGATTTTCTAAAACTTCCTTTTCATTATTTCGTATAACACAATAATATTTCATTACATCGTGTTCCATGATTTAATCAACCCTTCCCTAATTTATGTGTATATCATTAGTTACCATTTCTTTGTTTCTGTAAAATAGAACTGCTATAAATATTTTCGTATTTGTATTTTTCCCCGTTTCTTTGGTCTCTTTGGGATTAGGCCTAGTATCCTCAGGTTAATCCTTTAACACATTTTCTAGCCCCTATCCCATTTTAATAATAACAATGGTGGGTTCAAACATCCAAGGGCTCTGTGTGCTGCCAGATGGTACTGGCCTTTTAGCACCAGTATCTTAGTCTTGCATGGTATTTTAGAGAACTTCTAACAGTGGAGATATTTATTTTTCTTTTTAATTCTTTCTCTTAATGACACGTAGAGAGCTCAGTACAGTGTGAAGTTGGAATAGGTATAACTGAAAAGTATTATGTAAATGTGCCACTGGTTAACATCATTAATTCCATGGATGCAAAATGTAAGATGAAGCAGTGTCTGAGAGGGAACTCATTAGGAACAAGTGGGAGATAGGATAGATAGAAGGGAAACCACTCACTATCTAAAGATGGGCTAGTATTATATTTTAACATTATTATAAAAGAAAATTAGTTCATGTTAGATTGAAAGCATAATGTGCTCAAAAATGTTATCAAACTGTGCATAGCCTTTGACCCAGCAGCATTTCTATTGGGCTTATATCCCAAAGAGATCTTAAAGGAAGGAAAGGGCCCCACATGTGCAAGAATGTTTGTGGCAGCCCTTTTTGTAGTGGCTAGAAACTGGAAACTGAAAGGATGCCCATCAATTGGAGAATGGCTGAATAAATTATGGTATATGAATGTCATGGAATATTATCGTTCTATAAGAAACAATCACAGGATGATTTCAAAGAGGCCTGGAGGGACTTAGATGAACTGATGCTAAGTGAAGTGAGTAGAATCAGGAGAACATTATTCACGGCAACAACAAGACTATATGATGGTTAATTCTGATGGACATGGCTCTCTTCAACAATGAAATGTTTCAAACCACTTCCAATTGTTCACTGAAGAAAGCCATATACACCCTGAGAGAGGGATGTGAAATGTCGACCCCAACATAACATTTTCATGCTCTCAATTGATGTTTGCTTGCATTGGGTTTCCTTTATCTGATTTTTCTTTCTTGTAGAGACGATTTTTCTTGCACAGCAATGATAAGTGTGGAAATATGTATACATATATTCAATTTGTCAAGTATTTCAACATAATTAACAGGTAGTGGATATCCTGCCATCTAGGGGAGGGGTGGGGAGTAGGGGGGAAAATTTGTAAGAGAAAGCTTCGTAAGGGTTAATGTTGATGAATTACCCATACATATGTTTTGCAAATAAATAAATAAAATAAATTTGATAATAATAAAAAAATGATTTAGAACATAATGATTTAGTTTGGTACCTTTTGTCTTACGTATTAGAACTGAGACTTGGAGGATAACCAAATGGTCCAAAGTTATACAACTGAAATTGAATTTCACGTCTTCCTGCCAGCAGTCTTAAGAGCAATATTATGGGGAATGCCTATTATCTTCATGTGTAGATGAACTTTTGGTGAATGAGATCCTCATTTCTGATCACTGTACAATTTTAAATTGCTAACTGTACTTCAGTTAAGTTAATCTGATTCATAAAGTAAAGAAAGAGATTGTTGATAGATTTTGAACATATACGAAGTGTTGGTTGACAAGAAATTTGCTAAATCCCAGAATTTGTGATTTATACCAGTGTCTTCCTAATAGGTGATCCTTTCAAAGAGAAAGGATGAAAAGTAGAGATAAATTTGCTGATGTTTAGTTACATTGTTAACAGCTTTATTATAAAGACTTATCTAAGATTAAAGAATACTAAAGGTATGCTTCGTCTTCTTTTTTTTTTTAGCTCAGAAGATAAAATAACCATTCATTTTATAAACCGTGATGGTGACAAATTAACCACCCCAGGAAAAGTTGGTGACACTCTACTAGATGTTGTTAATAATGTAGACATTGATGGGTTTGGTAAGTAGAAATTATTTAATACTGAAAAAAATTTGTATTTGGAAGCACAAGCTATAATTAAACTTTAACCCATAAAATTGACCAGAGAATTATTAGACTTACAGTCAAGCAAAAAGCATTTATTAAGTGCCTGATGTGTGTCATCTAGTACACTATATATATAGTATTCTTAATCTTTGAATTAACTAATCCAACCTCTTTATTTTACATATCTGCAAAAGAATACCCCTTTGGTATGGCTGTGCATGGACAAGTTATTTAACTTCTCAGTAGCTATAAGTTGCCTATAGTTGTGTCTCTGTATTGGTTCTCAGAGTTCCCCATACTGATGAAATTATAGGATTAGACCGAAAAAGAAACTTATCTTCTATTTTTTACATGTAAGCTCAACTACCTGTCATCTCCTTACTCATCTGGTATGAACTAAAATGAGAGAAGCTTCAGAGAATTTATTAAAACAAGGAAAATGAAAGGTTGCATTCCAAGCTAGGTGGCACAGTGGTTAGAACACTAATTGTGGAGTTAGGAAGACCTGCCTTCAAACCCAGCCTCAGACACTTATTAGCTATGTCCCCTTGGGCAAGTGACCTTATTTGCCTCAGTTCTTCATATGTAAAATGAACTGGAGAAGGAAATGGCAAACCAGTCCAGGATCTTTGCAAAGCACCCTAAATGGGGTAGTGACTGAAATGA
The DNA here is from genome assembly GCA_023553655.1 of Myrmecobius fasciatus. Classification (NCBI taxonomy): domain Eukaryota; kingdom Metazoa; phylum Chordata; class Mammalia; order Dasyuromorphia; family Myrmecobiidae; genus Myrmecobius; species Myrmecobius fasciatus. Next base: position 11,444 of record JAJPUD010025444.1, on the reverse strand, counting down.
CTGAACAACATAATTCAAAGGTAGAGGTTAAGCTGTTGCAGATGAACACAGAATAATATCAAGCTAAAGTTGAGTTGCTTTAAAAATGACTGGTGACAGAATTTGAATCTTTTGTAAACTATTTTTAATATTTGGGAAACAGCATCAGAATTAACTGTTCTATGTAGAACAATGAACTAGAGATTGAAATGGATCTAGTTTTATCATCAAATATTTTATCATCTAAAGAAAAAAAGAGCATGAAAGAACACACTTGTATATTTCCCTTTCAATCATAGCTGCATTAATTTAGGTACATATATAGAAGAGAAATAAATCTCATGGAATCACAGAATCTAGAGCTAGAAGGAAATTTAAGGATCAACGAATTCAGCTAAAACTTTAGTAAGAATTCCCTTTACCCCTTGAATAGAAATTTTTGCATTCCAAATTTTCTCTCTTTCCCTCACCTCTCCTTTCCCTGAGACAGTAAGTAATTTGATAACATTTTCAATCATGCAAGACATATTACCATATTGGTCATATAACAGACATTTTTATACTAAGGTCCCTTGACCCCAAAGGGGTTCGGGGATAGATTTCAATGGATTCTTTAATTTGGATGGGAAAAGAAATTACATCTTTATTTTCACTAATCTCTAAAATTTAGTATTTCCCTCAATTATAAATTTGAAATTTATTCTGAGAACTACTTTGTTACTTCACCAGGTCCATGGTACCAAAAATGGTTCATAATCTCTGCTCTATATTATATCCAATAAAAAATAATCCAACCTTTGCTTGAAAGTTTTTTTAGTGAGGAGGTTCTTAAATCTTCTGAGGCAATTCTTTTCACTTCTGAATGTCTTAATTGTCAAGAAACTTTTCTTTACATCAAACCTAAATTGGCCCCTTTGCACCTTCCATAATTTCTTTGTGAACAAAATGTTGAAATATAGGGTGAATAGGGGGCAGCTAGGTGGCGCAGTGGATAGAGCACCAGCCCTGAAGTCAGGAGGGCCTGAGTTCAAATCTGGTCTCAGACACGTAACAGCTGTGTGACCCTGGGCAAGTCACTTAACCCCAATTGCCTCAGGGAAAAAAAAAATATATATATATATATAGGGTGAATAGCCAGGTAGATGGTTTTATAGCCAGGTTTATAGACTCAAAGAATAGGTGGATTGCTTTCATTCTGGAAAAAGTTTTTATAATTTTTGTTACTAGGTTGAATCCTTGTCCTTGTCTTGTTTAACATTTTTATTAAGAACTTACATTGATATCATATTTGCAGGTATACAATTTATAAAAAAAATATTGAAAAGGATTACTACTTGGGATGTTAGAATTAAGAAGATAAAATGTAATAGCAAAAAATGATTGTACTTAGATTAATAATAGTCAACAAATATTTCATGAGGTAGGCCTGGCTAAAAAGAGTTTAAATGAAAAAGATTTATGAATTTTATTTTACTTTAAACAGTTTGTCTACAGTATAAGCACAGTATATACTTCTCCTACCTTCCTCCAGCTATTTGAAGTCAGAGTTCCAAAATAAGGTAGGCAATAATCTCATTTTACCTAACTCTGATTAGGCCAAATGCCAAGTACTGTGTTAAATTTTGGGTACCTCCCATTTTAAGAGGGTGATTAAAAAGCCAGAACTTGTCCAGACGGAAAGGCAGCCATGACAATAAGGAACTGTTCACATAAGGAAAAAAAATGAAAAGAACTTTATTCTTAAAGAAGCTTTCGTGGAGATTATAATAGTTTTCCATATATTTGAAGGACTATTTTGTAAAATAGTGATTAAGATTATTTTATGTACTTCTGGATAGTAGAACTAAATGTAGTGAAGGAAAATTACAAAAGTGGGTTCATCTCTGTATAAGGAAGAATAAATTTATTAATAGAGCTTTTAAAAAATGATAGTGAATTTCCAGTGTTAAATGGTGTGTTAAATGAGAGGTTAGGTTGATTATCTTTTAGAGAAATTGTAGAAAGGATGAGATAGAGGGTAGGAGGTAGATAACTTTCAAGATTCTATGATACTGTATAACTGTTTACTGAGGTGAAGCTGGGTGGTGTAGTGGACGGAGTACTAAACTTGAAATCAGGAAGATTCATCTTCCTGAGTTCAAATGTGACCCTAGACACTTACTATCTCTATGACCCTGTGAAAGTCATTTACCATTTTTCCTTACTTTCCTCATCTGCAAAATAAGCTAGCGAAGGAAATGGCAAACCACTTCTTTGTCTGTGCCAAGAAACCCTCTAAAGTGGTCGTGAATGGTTAACAATATTGAAAAATGACTAAACAAAATTTAATGAGTGGTAGATCCTCGCTAATGAATGAGTAATGACTAATCTTATATCCTGAATAATGACTAACTTTAGTAGGATCATTCATTCATCGTAACTAAGCCCCACTGCAAATTCATTTGGCAAATTTATAGCATTTTCTCTTTGGAACTAAATGCTTGTAACCTAACCTGGAAGGTGGTCAGAATCTCTTCATTTCTTTAAATCTTCAAGAATTTGACCGTACCACACTGTGAAAATTATTCTTTAAATGTCATTTTGAATTTTTTCTCAAGTAACAAGATTTCTTTTTTCTTTTTCTTTACTTTCTTTCATTTGGTAACTAATATCTGTCCTCACTGGCCCCATTGAACAAGTTTAAAAACAAAACAAAACAAAACAAAAAAACAAACCAAAATCGAAATCCCTAAATACAGTCTATTTTACCATGTAGTTCATGTATACCAATATAGTTCAGTAAAACAAATTCCCATATTTGAAGGTATGTATAAAAAAGCTATAAAAATCTCATTTACTTTTTTATTCCCTTGTGATCTTTTTCTTCATCTTTATAAGATTTTGTTGCTATTATTAGTTTTCTTGGTGCCCTAATTTTCTTAGCTAAATTTGGTGGTAGTATCAATCTTTGTCTCTACCAACAAAACCTCCTGTATTTATAATTTTTTAGAGTTAAAAATTCAAAAGCTTTTCTGTTTAAAAGAACTGAAGGCAATGACATATTCAGGAGTAAAGTCCAAAGTAAAAATTGACTGATTGATAGTAGGTAACCTATCCTTTACTTGGTTCCTCACTTATACATTTGTTCTTGTGAAGTTTAACCAGCCATAGAAAAATTATTTCTATATAGAAGTCATGGAGACAAATGATAAAAATGTAAGAAATGGGTGGATGAAGTATAGTTGACTAATTTATCTACCTTAAACAACTCACATAAGTTACTTCAGTTGTATCATGTATTTAAATATGAAAATAAGGTAGAGAAAAGTAATACATTATATTTTACAATATTGCCAGTGAGGGATTGATTACAGGTGCAGTTTTTCCTTGGCTAATTTATTTTTTTGTCATGCTTTACTAAGTGTGAATTGCCCTATTTATGCCTATGTGAGCCCATTTCCAGTGCCATTTCATTTCAAGGCTTATGAAAATGATTTTGGAGCTCAGATCAAAGATTTGCAAACCTTTTCTACAAGAGAAAATTCATTTGCACTTAAGTGCTTTCTAAGTGTAAGCCTTTGTGTTAAGCACATACATGTATAGAGACAAAAAGGAAACTTTCTGCCCTAAGGAACTTACATTTTTCTGAGGGAGAAAGTTCTAATAAATTGGAAAGTTGAGTTTTGGGAACTAGAAAATGCCTTTTATGGAAGCTTTCACTGGAACAGTGTATGACAAAAGCTAAAGAAGTATACCAGGCAGAAAAAGACGAGGAAATAGATGGAAACTACATTATTGACAGTTTTAAAATAGGCTGAAAAATTTCTATTTTATGAGCAGTAGAAAGACATTGAAAAAGATTATGGGTGGAGTGGACTTACATGGCCAGAACAATATGTTGGGAATATAAAATTGGTAGTTTTGAAGCAAAAAAAAAAAAAAACCCAAAACAAAACAAAACAAAAAAACCCATAGGAAATTATTGCAATTGTTCAGGTGATAAGTGGTGAGGTCCTGAATTTTTCGGGAGAAGGGAACATATACAGGACATGTAAAGATAGAATCATGAAAGATTGCAGAGTGATTTGATAAGGGTATTGAGGGAGAGGAAAGAGTCAATGATAATAATTCAACTAATCATAAGTCTGAGACTGGAAGGATGATAGTACCACCAAGAGAAATGGGAACATTTATAAGGTGGGATAGATTTTGGGTAGAATATAAATGCTGTTTTAGACATTGAAATTGTAGTACACAGGGGACATCTAGATTGAGGTGATCATTGAGCTGTTGATAAAATGAGAATATAATTCAAGAGAGAGATTTGGCCAAAGTTAGTAGATTTGGGAGATATTTGTATCCATAAGCTAATTAAATCTCTGGGAACTGATAAGATTATGTTGAAGTATGTCATTTAGTCAGAAGTAGAAGTCCCAAGCCAGAAATTCACCCAAGAGGTGTATGGGAAAACCTATATACTTGGTATAGGGAGGAGAGTTCGGCAAAGAAGAATGAGAAGGAATAGTCAGATTGATAGGAGAACCAAGAGAAAACAATGTCATGAAAATTAAGAAAAGAAAGAACATCTAGAAGATTGGGGCGAGACCTAATCATATTTTTAAGTATTGGGAAAAGAATCAGAAAGTAAGGGAAGATTGAGGATGAAAAAAAGAGGAAATGATTTGGGGGTTGTTGAAATAGGGATGACATTATCTTTGGTTAGGAAAAAGCCCATTTCATCATTAAGACTTAATACAAAGGAAGACCAGATTGTAGATAGAAATGTGGGTTGTGGAATAGGAATGATTAGGATGTTTATAATGGTTGGCCACTAATTTTCATAGTAAATTTATTTGTAAAAACTGGAGTCATAAAAAAATTTGAATTATACTTGCTCTTTATAAGAGACAAGAAGATATATACTATATTTTTTAAAAGATTTCTTCTATAAAATAAAATTTCAGCACTGTGTTAAGTGTCATTCCCTGAAAAAAATTGTTATTTTGTAATTATTAAACATTTATTAAGTATGTATTATGTCCCAAGCAATGCGCTATGTGCTGAAGACATAAATACAAGTTAAAAAAAAAAGAGTCCTTGCCCTGAAGGAGGAGTTTACAGTCTAATGCAGATAGGTAACAACCACAACCATAATATTAATGGCTAATATTTATGTAGTTAAGCACTTTACAATTATCTCATTTGATTCTCACAACAATCCTGGGAGGTAGGTACTATTGTTATCACCATTTTACAGTTGAGAAACCTTATGTAGACAGAGATTAAATGCCTGAGGCAGGATTTGAATTCAGTCTCCTGACTCCATGTTGAGACCAGAGAAAACTTCAGGTGAATTGAAATGTGATGTTTCCTACCCAAGTCCCAGGCCATTGGTAAAGAACCTCCATTAGAAGTAGGAATTAGCTCTTTTTGGCATGGCAAAGAATTGGGAAAATTGGGAGATGGCTTTATAAATTATGGCATATAAAAGTAATAGAATATTACTGTTTTATTTTTTTAAAAAAGCTGATTTTAGAAAGACCTGGAAAGATTTACATGAAATAATTCTGAGTGAAATAAGAAGAACCAGGAATGATTATTGTTCAGTGATCAATTATGACAGACTTGATTCATCTCAGTGATCCAAAGCAATATAGACTTTGAATGGAAAATGCCATCCTCATCCAGAGAGAGGACTATGGGGAGTGAATGTAATAAATCCATGCTATGTTTACTTTTTTTCCTCTTCTATTTTTTTTCTCTCAGTTTTTCCCTTTTGTTCTGATTTTTCTCTCCCAACATCATTCATAAGGAAATATGCAAAAAAAAAGTTTGAATGTCCATGTATAACCCCCTCCCCCAATTTTTTTTACATGTAATTAGGGAAAACAAAAATTAAATAAAGTAGGAATCAGGCCAGCAAACCTTATATGCCTTCATATGAGAAAAATGAAGCAGTCTGGCAGCCCAATCTTAGAAATCTATCCACCAACAAAGGGGGAGGGTCTGGAAAGTAAATGATAAGGGAATGCAAAAACTGAAAAAGAAAAGGAAAAACAGGAATAAAATACCAAAAGTGAAATAAAATCTCAACCAAAGCCCAAAATATACAGAGAAATCAACAAAGATGATCCTAAAACCAGAAGAAGGTATGACTGAAGCCACAAAAAGAATATAGAGCTCACCTCACAAATATTATAATATGAAGGAAAATGAATTCATGTTTGAGACAACCATGTGGATTATGTAGAAAAAAATGAAAAACAAAGGATCCCAGAATGGATTAAAAGAACAATAAAATCCATAGGAGAAGAAATTAGAAATAACTGTGGGTCATGAATAGATTCATTTGAAGGTGTATAAAGAAACTACGAGTTACTATCAAATTTTACTTATTTTCTTTGTCTACTCACACATTTCATTTTAAGACATCTTGTTCGTTTCTAGACTTCATAACCCTAGGTTACTAAACTTAAAATGGAATTTGTCATGGCAATTAATGAAGAAAACTTTTAAGTGTTCCTTGTCTGTCCACATGAATTTTCACGTAAAGAAGCTGCCTGTAAGCATTTGTTTGCCTAGATCGCCATTTTGTAGAAACTTGTATAAAGTACTTGTCACTTTCCCCTGGTACCTAAGATATTTCAAAATAAAATGTTAGAGGCTTAGCATGTGTCATGTGATTGCCTAAGCACTAAACTAAGAATCAGAATACTTGAGTTTGTCTAGATTGTCTACTATTATTTTAATATTAACCAAGTTACATCTTTTACCCAAGCCTCAATTTCTTCTTCTATGAAATAAGGATATTGGACTAAATCATTTCTAAGGTCTTTTCTATCTCTAGAAATAGAGATTCATTGTCTTATTTTTTAGATAAATAAAATGATCTTTCATGTTATTGAATTAATATATTGTACTATATTTATGTGCTAATTGAGTGACCTCTTTTCAGGTTTCCTGTTACAGTATGGCTTAACCTTGAAGAAGTCTTTCCTAAAGGCATTTGTTTTTTGGGGGGATTACAAAATGTATGTATCTTGCTTTTCAAATCACCATATATAAGCATTGATTCTTTTTTTTAATGTGAGATTTTTTAAAATTTTTTATTCATTTTGAACTTAAATAAAGTAACTTTTTCATATACACAGCACATCAAAAGAGGATTTGGTCTAAAACTATGAATTTCCATTTTATGTTCTTTATTTTTTCCCAATACAATTTATTTATTATCTGTCCATTTCCTCTCATTCCCTTCAGTATTTATCACTTCTTCCCCCCCTCTATAATATGCTATTTATCCAGATTCATGTTTTCAACATTCATTTTTTAAGACTTTCTGTTTTAAATTTTTCTCCCTTACCTCCTCTCCCCTCCCAATGACAGCAAGCAATCTGATATAGATTAAGTATCCTTTTAGACATATTTCTATATTTGTCATGTGCAAAAAAAAACCAAAATCAGACCAAAGGGGGGAAAAACTACAAGAGAAAAACAAACAAACAAAAAAAGTGAAAATACTGTGTTTCAGTCCACATTCAGTTTCCATAATTGTCTCTCTAGATGTAGGTGGCATTTTTCATCCCAAGTCTGTTGGAATTGCCTTGAAATACTATATTGTTGAGAAAAGCCATGTTCATCACAGACGATCATCACATAATCTTGTCTGTGTACAATGTTCCTTTGATTGTGCTCACTTTACTCAGCATCACAACATGTAAATCTTTCCAGGTTTTTGGGAAATCAGCTTGCTTATCATTTCTTATACAATAATATTCCATTAACTCCATATACCATAATTTATTCAGTCATTCCCCAACTGATGGACATGCCTTTCATTTCCAGTTCCAGTTAATTTAGTTTCCAGTTTCACTACAAAAAGAGCTGCCACAGATATTTTTGTACATGTGGGTCCTTTTCCCCTTTTTATAATTTTCTTTGGGATATAGACCCAGGAGTGAGTCTGATGGATCAAAGGATATGCTCAGTTTTATAGCCCTTGGGACATAGTTCTAAATTGCTTTCCAAAATGGTTGGATCATTTCACAATTCCACCAACCATACATTAGTATTTCAGTTTTCCCACATCCCCCCCAACATTTATTATTATTGTTTCCTGTCATCTTATCCAATCTGAGAGGTGTGAATTGGCACCTCAGGGTTGTCTTAATTTGCATTTTTCTAATCATTTGCTAATCAATTTATTACTTGGATAATGACTTGTATTCTTATAAATTTGAGTCATTTCTCTATATATTTTAGAAAAGAGGCCTTTATCAGAAACATGGGCTGTAAAAATGTTTTCCCAGCTTTCTGCTTCCCTTCTAACATTAACTGCTTTGGCTTTGTGCAAGACCTTTTTAATGTGAATTTTGCATTTTGCATCCCTTCTCCACAGATCTGACTAGTAGACTATCCCTTGTTCTACTAATTTGCTTATAGTAGCATTCTTTATTTCTAAATCATAGACTCATATGGACCTTCTCTAGGTATATAGCATGTTAGATGTTGGTCAAATGCCTAGTCTCTGTCATACTATTTTCCAATTTTCCCAGCAATTTTTGTCAAATAATGAGTTATTATCCTAGAAGCTGGAGTCTTTGGATTTAAGAAACACTAGATTACTAGTCATTGATCATTTATGCTCTTTACTTAATAAAAACACAAACACTATGGTAAACACTTCTCATCATTTTCAAAGATACCCTGTTTTTCTGTGCTTCTTTCTTTTCTTTTTTTTCTCTATTGTTCATTCTTCTCCCATCTCACTTTAAAAAAAGGCTACTGTTAGATATGTATGTATGTATGTATGTGTGTCTGTGTGTGTATATGTAAAATTATATCTATACTACACATCAGTTCTTTCTCTGAAAGTGGATAGATCTTCTATCAATAAGTCCTTTGTAGTTGATTTGAGTAGTTATGATAGGCAAAATGAATTAAAAGATGTTCTCATCGCAATATTTCTGTTACTATGAACAACATTTTTTTGGTTCTGCTCATTTCACTTTTAGTTATTATTCCTTTTTCCATGTTTTTCTAAAATTAACTGTCTTGTCATTTCTTATACCACACTCTATTCTATTACAATCATGTACCACAACTTCTTTAATCATTTCCCATCAAAGGATGTTCAATGTTCAGTTCTTTTTTGCCACAGGGAATTACTGTAAATATTTTAGAACATAACAATCCTTTTCCTTTTTCCCTAATTATCTAATAATAATACTTTTGGGTCAAAGGGTATATGCAGTTTGGGCATAATTCTAGATTGCTGTCTAAAAAGGTTGGATCAGTTCATTTTCAGCTGTAGTGAATTAGGATCCCATTTTTCCACATCCCCTGCAACATAAGTTGTTTTCATCTAAACTTCTTTAATGAATATTGATGTAGAGAATTTTTTCATGACTCTATATAATTTTGATTTCTTCACCAAAAAACTGTCATCTTTGACCATTTATCATTTGGGGACTAACTCATATTCTTATAGTTTTGACAAAGTCTTTATATATTTGAGTTTGAGACTTTTACCTTTAAAACTTTAAAAATGTTTCCTCAGTTTTCTGCTTTCCTTTTCATCTTTGCTACATTGGTTTTATTTGTATGAAACGTGCATTGTTCTTCAGTCCGTAAGTCTGAAAAATAATATATTCCATGTTCCTCTACTTTACTTGTGATAGAAACTATCCATTTTGATCTTATCTTGGCAAATAGTGTAAGATATTGGTCTATGCCCAATTTCTGTCAGGTTGTTTTCCAGCTTTCCCAACAGTTTTTACCAGATAATGACTTCTTATCCCCAAAGCTTAAATTTTTACATTTATGAAACACAAAGTTACTATATTCATTCACTGTTGTGTTGCATACTTAATCTGTTCCACTGATCTACCTTTCTATTTCTTGACCTATATCAGTTTTGATAATTTATACCCCATGGTTTAAGATCTTTTATTTTTAAATCTCCTTCTTTTACATTTTTTCATTAGTTCCTTTGACATTCTTGATTTTCTATTCTTCCAAATGAAAATTATTATTTTCTAATTTAGTAAAATAATTTCTTTGGTAATTTCATTGGGATGGCATTGAATCAATTTAGGTCAAATTATTATTATTATATATGTCATATGAACAATTAATATTTCTGTAGTTATCCAAAATGACTATTTGTATAAAATATGTCTCTTAATGTGTTTATGTAGTTCCTGGGTTTGTTTTGGCAACTATAGTTTCAGGTATTTTGTACTGTCTGTAGTTATTTTAAATGGGGTACATTTTTACTACTTTGTCTTACAAGATTTTGTTATTGATATGTAGAAATGCTAATGATTTATGTGAGTTTATTTTATATCCTGATACTTGGCTAAAAATCTTGCTTTCCCTAACTTTATAGTTGAATCTTTAGGACTTTTTACGCATATCATCATATCTGGACAGAAGCAATCTGTTCAGCTAATAAGTATCTGAGGCCAAATTTCAACTCAAATCTTTCTTACTTTTATAATCAATGCTATTTCTTTCTTGGTACCAAGGGCACTTAAGTGGCACATGGCTAAAATGCTGGACCTGGAGTCAGAAAGATTCATCTTCCTGAGTTCAAATGTGGCCTTAGACACTTACTATGTGACCCTCAGCAAGTCGCTTAACTCATTCATAAAATGAGCTGGAGGAGGAAATAGACCATTTCAGTATCTTTGACAAAGAAACCCCAAATGGAGTCATGAAAAGTCATACATGGGGGGCGGAGCCAAGATGGCGAACTGCGAACAGCTTTCTCTGTGAACTCCCTCTGACATTCCCTCAAACCCAGACATAGTAAGCCTTAAAACTGGTTTCTGAGTGAGGTCCTCACCAAGCATTTGGACTACAACGCACTTCTATAAAAGATCTACCTTGAAAGAACTCCGGAGAAGGTTAGCCTCAGGGGAAATCGGCCTCTGGTCACGATCGGACTCCAGCCGGGGCGGAAGTCAGGGCTGCGATAGAGGGGCGGATTTTGGGCACCCAGGAAGCCCCTGGGAGACGCCTGGGCCACTTTGCTCTGCTTGCGGGCAGGTGCTTTGGCAGATCTGCCTTTGGAAGGGGGTGGATCGAAAACAGCTGAAAACGTGGTCCTGGTGCGAATCTAGCCCGACCAGCCTCAGACCGGAAGTCAACTCGGCAAACTGCCCCAGGGCAAATATAAATTGTTGCAGTTTTCTCGGCTTTTGACCAATATCCCAACTTTAAATCATGAGCAAGAAGCAGAAGAGAGCTCTCACCATAGAAAGCTTTTACGGAGAAAAAATAGAACAGTCCCCAGATCCTGACATTATGAAAACAATCCCAGATGAAGCCACAAAGGCAGACTTAAGTTGGTCTCCCTTTCAGAAGGCTTACCTGGATGATTGCATTAAGAATCTCAAAAGAGAGCTAGAAGAAGAATGGGGAAATAAATTGAGATCAGGGCAACAGAAATATCAAAAACTGGAAAATAGGACTGGTGAATT
>JAJPUD010025443.1:545-17577 GCA_023553655.1 Myrmecobius fasciatus | reverse complement strand
TTCTTATAAATATGAGACAATTCTCTATATATCTTAGAGATGAGACCTTTATCAGAACCCTTAAATGTAAAGATGATTTCCCAGTTTATTGCTTCCCTCCTAATCTTGTCTACATTAGTTTTGTTTGTACAAAACCTTTTTAATTCAATATAATCAAAAAACCTTTTTTATTTAATATAATCAAAATTATCTCTCTGGTGTTCAATTAAGAGTTCCAGTTCTTCTTTGGACACAACTTCCTTCCTTCATTACAGGTCTGAGAAGTAAACTGTTCCTCTAATTTGCTTTTAATATCACTCTTTATATCTAAATCATGAACCCATTTAGTTCTTATCTTGGTATGTGGTGTTAAGTGGGTCAAGCCCTAATTTCTTCCATACTAATTTCTAATTTTCCCAGCAATTTTTTTCTTTTTTGTCGAATAGTGAGTTCTTATCCCAAAAGCTGGGGTCTTTGGTTCTGCCAAACACTAGATTGCTATAGTTATTGCCTAGTTTGCAGGAAACTAAAACTTTTATGTTAATATAAGCTTCTGGATTGCCTATGGGTAGATGCCCAACTCAAGGTGAGTGGGTACTGCTAAGACTTTTTGGTGCCATGTATCACATATCTCCTATCTACTGTACCCCCTGACTGGCTGTGTCTCCTTAAGAAAAATAAGGATCTCTGTAAGAAACGACCAGCAGGACGACTTCAGAGAGGTCTGGAGAGACTTGCATGAACTGATGCTGAGTGAAACAAGCAGAACCAGGAGATCATTATACATAGCAACAACAATATTACATGATGATCAATTCTGATGGACATGGCTCTCTGCAACAAAGAATTGTCTCAAACCAGTTCCAGTTGTTCACTGAAGAAGACCATATACACCCAGAGAGAGGGATATGAAATGTGGACCACAACATAACATTTTCATGCTCTCTATTGAGGTTTGCTTGCATTGTGTTTCCTTTCTCTGATTTTCTTTTTTTTTCTTGTAGACAGGATTTTTCTTGCACAACTTGTCAACTATTATTACATTATTAACATGTAGTGGACTTCCTGCCATCTAGGGGAGGGGAGGGGACTGGAGGTAAAATTTGTAATGGAAAGCTTTGTAAAGCTCAATGCTGGGGAACTACCCATACATATGTTATACAAATAAAAAGCTTTAATAAAAAAAAATTTTAAAAAAAGAAAAATAAGGATGCTGTGTCTGTCTGAATCAATACTGTGTTTCTTTTTTTAATTAAAAACTAATTATTCAATGAGTGTCTCATTCCAGTATAATTCCAAGTCAAAACTATTACAATGGACTAAATCAGCCCTAGCCCCAAATAAAAAAGCCCCTTAACTTTTCTGGGTGTCAGTTTCTTCATCTATGTCTAACAGCATTCTGTGAAGTCCCTTTATAGCAGAAATTATTAATCTAGGGCCTATGAACCTGTTTTTTAAAAGTAGTTCTTACAATAATATTTCAACATAATTTGTTTCTTTTTATTTTATGCATTTGAAAACATTTTTCTGAGAAGGGGTCTCCTCAGCCTTTTCCAGATGACCAAAAGGGATACATGCCATACCTAAAAAGTTAAAAAAAATTCTGGGAATCCATTTTCCTTGGGCTTGTAAGAGGACTTGAACAGATGACTGTCAATCTATTCAACACCATCACCTTCCAACTTCTGTAAAGCCTGGGACTAAAGCTAGATAATTTAGAAGGCATCTGCTAACCTAAACAGATTAGCTGTTTCCTGGGAATGAATCAGGATTGAGTGATATCATTACAAAGTAGAGAAATGTGTGGGATCAGTCAAGAAGGGATATAAAACACCAAAATGGCCAAGATATGCTGTCAGAAGAATGTGGGAGGATATATTTTAGAGAAAGGTATTTAAGAGAAAGTGAATAAGCAGTAGCTATTTACAGATATGGGCAAGGACTAATATCCTGCTAAAATATTAAAATCTTTCACTTGTAATTCCTTCATTCCCAGGTCTTTCTGGATGGCCTAGATTATAAAATATAAGTCCCCACTTGCTGTTAAGAATTGGACTGCTTTGGAAACATTCTTGTCTTTGCAAAAAAGAAAAGAAATGACATTTGATACAAATAAAATCCTTGAGATTGGAGAAAATGCTTTTCTGTGGCTATTTTTGTTCTAGTTGGGGAGTGGATGTTATTGGCAGGTCATCTGAAGCTGCTGATGTCCAGATGAACCACAGTTTTGTAATTGATCTGCAAAATGAAACAGTTCTCTCATAGTTTTGCTTTTCCTTCCTTTCCAAGGAAGAGGTAAATTGATAACTTACTTCAATGTTCTTTTGGTAGAATTCAAGGCCAAAGATAGAATTCAAGCATTTAGACATTTCCTCTGGAAATATAAAGCAAATTTTTAGCATCATTGATGCTATTAAAATGATTTCTATTCTTTGGAAGGGCATGATAGCATGGCCCAAGCATGTCTCCATGACTGGTTGTTCCATCTTCTTACATTCTCACTCATCCTTTGTTCCCAAGATCCCTTTGATCCCAAGATTGGTCAGCACTATCATCATCCTGGGTTCTGGGGACACTCTGATCAAGTTTCTATATTGACCTAAATCAGAAATCCCCTACTCCTTCCCAAACTTGAACTAAAAAAAGATCATTTTCCTAAGAAACTAAGGTAAAATAATGTTTAAAAAATAGAGCAAGAGGAAAGATTCGTAGAGCCAAAAACAAGAAAAGCTTTATTGAACACAGACTTTTCATTGTCTTAATATTAACCAAAGATAGAACAATTTTTAGAATACAAATATAAAGATGAAAGGGACTTCAAATATTGTCTCATTCTGTATCCCTGTCTGTGTCTCTTCCTTTGTACCTCCTAAGCTTTAGGCTGTCCTTCATTGACCTTTTTCCCTTCAAACTTGCCTTTTTTGTCACTTCTAGAAGATTCTAACTTAAAGATTCTGGAGACACTCTCCTTGCTATGAACTAGCTTCTCTCTGGCTGTTTAAAAGTATCTGAAGTATATTCTCTAGAGAGTTATTTGGCTAATGCTACCTATCTTTTGATAGATTTCATCATCTATTGCTCAAGGATAGCACTTGATCCCATTATATATGCTTCTTGACTAATTGAATAATTGATTCACTAGGTTCTCTGGGGACCATTTGACTAGAGACCATATTTATTTGGAGACTTTTACTAATGTCTTGATCAGATGTAGATGCCCTGTGCATACTCCTCTTTCAATGAAATTACTTGGTTTTGAGCCACCCACTAAATTCCTATATACTATCATAACCTGGGATTCAAGCTTGAAGAACCTGAATAGGATTCTCCTTAATGTAATCATGCAATGTTGTGTCATTATTCTCACCACCAATGAAGAGAGTCTTATCTAAGTGTTCCAGGCTTAAATGTAAACAGAGTTACTTACATTCCTTCACATTCTTCCTGCTCATTGGTGAAGAATGTTGACTCAATATTGCATGTCTTTTCAAGGAAAGTATTATGCAAATACTCCAGGTTTGGAACCAGGTTTTTACACTAAGCTCCTTTGCAGAGCATATATGACAAGTATAACCCAAATTCACTAGAAGTTCAGGCTGCTTCAATTTATTCCCTTGGATGGTTCAAGTATTCCTAAAGAAGAGAATGTTTGCTATATTTCAAGTCTTTTTTTATATTACAAGTATGTGGAATCAAAGAATATTAGATTTGAAAGGGAACTTAGAGATTATATAAGATGTCTAAGATTTTACAAATTAAGTGACTTTTAAACAAATTATCATACATTTATTATTTAATTCAACAACCATAAAAATGTACAAAATAAAAGCTAAAGATTGACCTGAATTCTTTGCATTTAATAATGATGTTTCTACTTCTTATATAGTACTCTAAGGTTTATAATGTGTTTTATAAATGTTATTTCATTTGATCCTCCCAAAAAACTTTGTAGGCTTAGGCTGTTTTTCACTGACATCAAACTTGTTTTTTTTTTTCCTCCCTTCTAGAAGATTCTAACCTAAAGGTCCTAGACAGACTCTCTGCTTTGAACTCATTTCTCTTTGCCTGTTCTGTATTTAACCCTATTTAACAGATAACCAAACTGAAGCTGAAATCAAATTAGTTTCCTGGGGTCACAAATTTAGTTAAGTGTTTGAGGTAGAATTCAAACTCACATCTTTTGACTCCAACTCAGTGCCTTGATAGAAAACAACCAAAAAATGCATGTTTTTTGGTGTCATCTCCCACATTTCTCTGAATTTCCATTGCTTTTGCTTTTGTTTTATTTTATATATACAATTACCTTTTAGAATCAACTAAATCCTTGCATTTTTCTCTTCTATTCTTCCTATTATGGCATAACAATATTTCATTATATTAATATAATGTAATTTATTTAGCCATTTTCTACTAGTTTGACATTTAGGTTGTTTCCTGTAGTTGTTTATTATAAGTAAAATAATTATTAATATTTTAGGGAGATCCTGGTATAGTGGAAAGAGTGTTAGAATTGAAAAAAGGAGAGCTGCTCTTCAACAATGAAATGTTTCAAACCACCTCCAATTGTTCACTGAAGAGAGCCATATACACCCAGAGAGAGGGATGCGAAATGTGGACCACAACATAACATTCTCATACTCCTTGATTGATGTTTGCTTACATTGTGTTTCCTTTATCTGATATATCGTTCGTGTGGATAAGATTTTTCTTGCACACCAATGATAAGTTTGGAAGTATGTATACATATATTCGATTTGCCAATATTTTAACGTGATTAACATGTAGTGGATATCCTGCCATCTAGGGGGAGGGGTGGGGAGTTGGGGGGAAAAATTTGTGGCGGAAAACTATGTAAGGGTTATTGTTGAGGAATTACCCACACATATGTTATTCAAATAAAATAAAAATTAAAAAAAAAAAAAAAAAAAAAGAAAAAAGGAGAGCTGGATTTGAAATTCACATTTACGTCTTTGAACAAGTCACCTAATTTCTCAAAGCCTCAGTTTCCTCATTTATGGAATAAAGTTAATAATGCTTGCAGTGTTGATATAAATAAAATGCTTTGTAAGCATTTTAACACTATTACTGATATGTATTGCAATTTTTACTGTACAGAGAGATCCTTAATGTTACTTCTTTTTAAAAATGATATATTTAGACTAAAGTCCTATCAGTACAATCACTGGGCTAAAGAACATAATCAGTTTTGTGACTTTTCCTGCATATTGGCTTATAGCACTCTGAAATGAAACAAATGTTTTAAAAATTACAGTTTTATAACATATAATACTTCCCCTTCTCCCAAAAGAAGGTTATTATGTTACAGAGTGGGGAAAAAAAGGAAAGATTCTAGGCACACAAATAGCCTTCTGTCCAAAATTCTGCCAAAAGTAATCTCTAACAAGTAGTAAGGTCATAGGAGAAATCAATCAAAAGGTGTGCTCTGGAGAGAATAAAAGTGATTTTATGCTCAGGTTTCATGTATCCCTATCTAATTCTTAGAGGAAACATGGATTAGTCATATTCCAGGAGCTGATTTCTGTAGTGCCTGAAGCACTTCAAAAACTAAGAAAGGTTGCCAGATGTGGTAATACATGCTTGTAATTCCATCTAATAAGGAGACTGAGGATGGTAGATTTCTAAAACTCACAAGTTTTGAATACTGAAAAAGGATTAACATTAAATTCATCATAAATGTGGTGAGTTCCTGAAGAACAGGGCTACTAAGTTTGCTCTGCTCAAGGAGTTGAAATGGCAAATGAACTAACTAAGCTTCAAATGTTTCTTCCAGAGTAGATGAAATGAAGACACTATGCGACAGATGTTGTAGAGAGCTAGAATCATCCTTTCTTACCAAGGGGATACATTTCTAGGACTCATGTTTAGAAGGTTAGTCCTTAGCGGAATCTGGCCCTAAGGATAGAATTAAATCAGATTCTTTCTCACTGTCTCCAGCTTTTTATTTACCTTCCCAAAGCCATGGGGAAAAAAATCACTGCTTTTAAAAAGACTTTTTCATAAAGTAAAAGGTTAATTTAGCACCAAAGAAAAGAAGTGGGGAGATTTTCCTGGATTTTTTTTGTGAAGAGGTTTGGTCTGTGACCCAACTCATAAAGTCCTTTTAGGTATTGTAATATGGAAAAGAGCTCCTGCCAAACTGACCAATTTTAAATACAGTTGGGAGGCAGCATGAACCCAATAGCTTAGCTGGAGAAGTAAGGCAAAAACAAGAATATAATAAAAGAATGCCCCTTTTGCTTTGAACTCTCTTTACCTGATATAGCATTCTTAAGCCTGTACTCTCTAAGTGCAATATCAGGTAGATTTGGGTACCATGTGAAAGATCCAGGCTAAGCACAAATTAAGGATCCTTAACTTGGAATCTATGATCTTGGGTTTTTTTAAAGTGTCCTCAGAACTATATTTCAGTGTAATTGTTTTCCTTTGAAATCCTTTGTATCTTATTTCATCCTTTAAAAAATATTATTGTGAAAAGGGGGCTAACGGACTTCACCAGATTGCCAAAGGATCTGGGGTAGGAAAAAATGTCCTTATGCCCAAAGTAGACACTGTAGACACCCTTTAATCCAGCAGTGTCATTATTGGATCTGTATCCTAAAGTGATCAAAAAAGGCCATATATAGAGCAGTCCTTTTTGAATTGGAAAAGAATTGGAAATTGACTGGATGCCCATCAGTTGGGGAATGGTTAAATAAGTTATAGTATATGAATGTAATGAAACATTATTTTTCTATAAGAAATGATGAACAGGCTGATTTCAGAAAAGTCTGGAAAGACTTGTATGAATTGATGCTAAGTGAAATGAGTAGAACCAAGAGAACATTGTACACAGTAACAAGATTATGTGATGATCAACTTTGATAGACTTGACTCTTCTCAATAATGTGTGATTCAAGGCAATCTCAATAGGCATGGAATGGAAAATGCCATCTGTATCCAGAGAGAGACTGAATATGGATTGAAGCATAATATTTTCACTTATTTTGTTTCTTTCTTTTCCATAGTTTTTTTCTCCTTTTGATCTGATTTTTCTTGTACAACATGACAAATATGGAAATATGTTTAAAAGAATTGCATATCTTTAACTTATATCAGATTATTTACAGTCTTGGGGAGGAGGGAGGTAAGAGAGGAAGGGAAAAAATTGGAACACAAAGTTTTACAAAAACAAATGTTGAAAACATTGTGCCATCTAGATTCCGGATTCACAACTCTTGACTTAAAATGCTATTCTACTTTGCATCCTGTTCTCCTGATGAAGTTGATGCTTAAAGCTGGGTCTTAATTATATGTCCATATAGGAAAGAAGTAGTGACTTAATATGGCAAGATGTATAGAAAAAATCCAGAGTACAGGTATTTTCTCTGCTTATAGTAGCAAACATTTATCTCTAACCACAGGCAATGTTTGATGAAGTCTGAATGAACTAAAATAAACATGAAATTTACAACAGTAAATGACTATAATAAGCTTGTGTTTTAAAGTTTAGGGGAAAAAATTCATTACTTGGTAAAAATTGTTGGGAAAGCAGGAAAACAATATAGTAGAAATTGGGAATACACCAACTTCTTACACCATTTACCAAGATAAGGTTAAAATGGATACGTGGTCTAGATATAAAGGGAGATATTACAATAAAATTTGAATAACATTAAGTATATCACTTATGAATAAATGAGAGACAGAGAGAAGTTTGAGGTATAAAATGGATAATTTCAATTACATTAAATCAAAACAGTTTTTATACAAATAAAATCAATTTAGCCAAGATCAGAAGGAAAGCAGAAAATTGAAAAATTTATAAACAATTTGTCAGATGAAAGTTTCATATCTCAAATATATAAAGATCTTTGTCAAATCTGTAAGAATATGAGTCATTCCATAATTGATAATGGGTCAAAGGATATGAACCAGCAGTTTTCCAATGGAGAAATCAAAACAATTTATAGTCATGTGAAAAAATCCTCTGAATCATTATTGATTAGAAAAATACAAATGAAAACAACCTTGAAATATTATTTTACAACTCTCAGATTGAAGGGAAAGTGACAAATGTTAGAAGGGATGTTGAAAAACTGGGACGCTAAAACAGTTGGGACACTATGATCCAATCATTTTGGAGAGAAATTTTAAATTAAACCCCAAAATTTAAAAAATTGCCTTATATCCTTTGACCCAGCAATAGCACTATTAGATCTGTTTCCCAAGGTGATCAAGGGAAAAGGAAAATAATCTACATTTTCTAAAATATTATAGTAGCTCTCTTTGTGGTGGCAAATAACTGGAAAATTGAGAGGATGCCCATCAATTGAGAAATGTCTAAACAAATTGTGATATATGATTGTGATGGAATACTATTGTGGTATAAAAAATAATGAGCAGGTTGATTTTAGAAAAACATGGAAAGTCTTACATGAAAAAACAAAGTGAATTGAGCCAAAGTAAAAGAACATCGCATTTTCATAACAGCAATGTTGTTTTAAGAACAACTTTCAGCAACCGTTTGCTGAATATAAATTGAATTATAATACCCAAATTAACTACACAGTACTTATGAAGGAAAATGCTATCTACATCCAAAAATAGATAAATAGAAGTAAATATAGTTTGGATCTACATCTATCATCTATATATTGATTTATAAATTGAATTATAAATACCCAAGTGGACTTATGAAGGAAAATGCTATCTACATCCAGAAATAGATAAATAGAAGTAAGTATAGTTTGGATCTACATCTATCATCTATATATTTGTGTCTAATGGTAGCCACCTCAAGGGGATGTGGAGGTAGGGGGTAAATAAAGTTACATAGTAACTTTAATATATATTTACAATGCAAGTTGTACATAATAAATTTCATGTGCAATTCTCTTTTTTCTATTCTATCTTGTTAAAGAAATGCTTGTTTTATTTTTTAAGTTCAAAATAAATTTTTTTTAAAAAGACATAGAAATTCTGATGAACACAATGATCAACCTAAAGTCCCCAGGACTTATAATGAAGTCAGCTACCTACCTCCAAATAGAGAGATGATAGATTCAGAATGCAGATTTAAGTTTTTGCTTTTGGGTTTTGGTTTGGGGAATATATTTAATATCAGAATTTGTTTTGCTTGAATATATATGTTTGTAAAGGGTTTTGTTTTTCTTGCTTTCTGAATGAGAGGAAGAAGGTTAAGGGAGAGATTTTGGTCCTCAAAATAAAATTGAATTGGAAAAAATAAGGAAACAGCTGCTTAAGCTGTCTGGGACAACTAACAAAATTAGCTTTGTTCCTTAACTTCACTCTCTCCTGAAGAGAGGGTTGACCAAGAATTGGTAGCTTGAACAGTTAACAGAGTACAATCCCTGGCTAGGGATGGAATAGGAAGGTCTCAGAGGCTGTGTGTAAGAGGTTGATTAGCCTGTGATACAACTAGCTGTTTTAACTGTTCCACTCATAGCACATATTTTCTGAAATCCAAAGTATCAACTACAAAAGTCCTATTGTACAGGGGGCTAAAGAGTAGGAAGACTATTCAAGGTGTACTTCATAACTTTATATTTCCATGTGGTGTTGAAAAACAGAAAATCTTATTCTATTTCCTTCCCAGAAGTCTCTCTAACAAAAAAAATTCCCATATCAAATTGGCGAATCTGGAATAGAAACTGTTCAGTTACTTCCTAACTCATATGTCTCTATAGAAACACTTACAGAATGGGAGCTGCATCCACTTAGAAAGCACAATGACATTGCTTGATTTCCATTTTAATATATTTCTTTCTTTGGGTAAATATGGTTGCATTCTTGTCTCCAAACAAACATTTCCAAAAAGTTTCCTTTGAGGACTTAGAAAATGATTGTTCTGCAACTTATGTTTTGGAAACTTGCCTGGGGCACTGCTAAACAAGCTCATTGAGGTAGGCTTAAATCAAGTAAAAAAGCATTTATTAAGCACCTACCTCATGTCAGCCACTGTGTCAAGTACTGGAAATAGGCAAAAAACAAAACACAAGCAAATTCCAGACTAATGGGAGATGCAAGGTGTAATCACTTTAAATAAATACAGGATAAATGGAAGATAATCTCAGAAGAAAGGCATTGAGGTTAATGAGAATTAGGAAAAGCTTTTTAAAGAAGAGGGAATATTTTTTATTTAAAGCTTGAAGGAACCCAGGGAAATCAGGATGTAAAAATGAGGGGGAGAGGGGCCAGCTAGGTGGCACAGTGGATAGAGCACCAGCCCTGAAATCAGGAGGACCTGAGTTCAAATTTGACCTCAGACACTTAACACTTCCTAGCTGTGTGACCCTGGGCAAGTCACTTAACCCCAATTGCCTCACCCCCCAACAAAAAGAAAGAAAGAAAGGAGGGGAAGGAGGGAAGAGAGAGAGAGAGAGAAAAGAGAGAGGAGAGAGAGAGAGAGAGAAAAAAGAGAGAGGAGAAAAGAATAAAGAAGAATGAAGAAAAAGAAAGGAGAAAGATGAAGAAGAATAGAGAAGAAGGAGGAAGAAGAAAGAAGTAGAAAGAGGAGGAGAGAGGGAGGGAAGGAAAGAAGGAGAGAAAGGGAAAGAGACACATAGAGACACACAGAGAGAAGTAGGGAGGGAGGGAGAGAGGGAGATCCTCCAGGTATAGAAGAAAGTTTATACAAATACCCAGAGTTGGGCAAGAGAGAATGTGAGTATGATGAAGAGCAAAGAAGCTGGTGTCCCTGAATAGTAGAGTAGATGAATAAGAGTAAAGTTGTCCCTTTCCTCGATGGCACTCCCTGAGATAGAGAAAGCTTGCATGATATTTATGCCTAGAGAATTATATATTTCTAAGTTTATATAATTTGGCTTCTGGTATTGAACTTTATAGAATTTTTTTTACTTTTTAGATATTCAATTAATGGTAATATAAAATGTTAATATGTTGGAGTGTTGAGTGCTCTACTTAATAGAAGTTAAGAATCTCTTTAACCATTATTAGACTGTGTGTCCCATGACCCTCTTCTTTTAAGCATGAAATCCTGGCCAAAAAAATAAAAGAAAAGAAAAGAAATATAAGGCATTCTCTAATTGATAAATGGTCAAAAGATATGAACAATTTTCAGATGAAGAAATTAAAACTATTTCTAGTCATATGAAATGGTGTTCCAAATCACTATTGATCAGAGAAATGCAAATTAAGACAACTCTGAGATACCACTATACACCTGCCAGATTGGCTAAGATGACTGGAAAAGATAATGACGAATGTTGGAGGGGATGTGGGGAAAACTGGGACACTGATACATAGTTGGTGGAACTGTGAACGGATCCAACTATTCTGGAGGGCAATTTGGAGCTATGCTCAAAAAGTTATCAAACTGTGCATACCCTTTGACCCAGCAATGTTTCTATTGGGCCTATATCCCAAAGGGAAAGGGTCCCACATGTGCAAAAATGTTTGCGGCAGCCCTTTTTGTAGTGGCTAGAAACTGGAAACCGAATGGATGTCCATCAATTGGAGAATGGCATAAGTTATGTATATGAATGTTATGGAATATTGTTGTTCTGTAACAAATGATCAGCAGGATGATTTCAGAGAGGCCTGGAGAGACTTATATGAACTGATGCTAAGTGAAATGAGCAGAACCAGGAGATCATTATACACGACAACAACAAGACTATATGATGATCAATTCTGATGGACATGGCTCTCTTCAACAATGAGAAATTTCAAACCACTTCCAATTGTTCAGTGATGTAGAAAGCCATATACACCCAGGGAGAGGCTTGTGGGATCTGAGTATGGACCACAACATATCATTTTCAACTTTCTGTTGATGTTTGCTTGTATTATGTTTTCCTTCTCAGGTTTTTTTTCTTTCTAAATCTGATTTATCTTGTGCAGCAAGATAACTATAAATATGTATACATATGTTGGATTTGTCATATATTTTAACATGTTTAGCATGTATTGGAATACCTGCCATCTAGGGGAGAGGGTGGGGGAAGGAGGGAAAAATTTGGAACAGAAAGTTTTGCAAGGGTCAATATTAAAAAAATTACCCATGTATGTTTTACAAATAAAAAGCTTTACTAAAAAAATTTTATATTCATGAGTGTCCACCTTTTATTTACTTTCTTGTAAATTGTTCTTTTGTTCTCTGCTGTGTACCTTTTTTACTTTACTCTTTTTCCCCCCTTTCATTACTCTCCTCCCCAACTCCAAACAGATAATAGTTATGGAAGGATATATTTATATATACAAATGTAGATATACACATATACATGCATACACACACACAGATACACACATGACTTTTCTATCCCTGCTGATCCTTTGCTTTAATTTTGCTCCTTAACTTGCCTTACTATTTTTTAACCTCCCCCCTACCCATGGATCTCTCCTTTGTCTTCTTCTCTCACCATTTGCTTCCTTATCTGCCTATCCCTCTCCCCTTATTTCTTTATAGATTTTAGCGGGTGCTATTCCCTTCATAATATTTATGTGGTATTTATTGCCTATTTAACCCATTCCCCATGTGACTAGGTTTTGAGAACTGAGCCATCTTCTCTCCTCTAATGCTTCCACATCCATTCTTTCTTTGCATCTCATTTATGTAACAAAATTACTAGTTTTACTTTAACTCTGCCCCAGTCTTTTTTTTTGAGCTGTCTTATTGCTGATGCCAATCTTAAACATATGCTATATACTTCCCATGTAAAAAAAAAGCATAAACAATTTGTCTATGCTGAATTCCTTGAAACTGATCTTTGATATTGGCTCTTATATGTTAAATTTTCTATTAAGTTCGAGTTTGGTTGAAAGTCCTGAAAATCTGCAAGTTCATTGAATGTCTTTTGATTGTTGATAGATATGATTCCAGGACCTGCAATCTTTTATTGGGGCTGCAGATAAGAATACATATGTATATAATTACAATTGTAATTGTAGCTCCAGCATATTTGAATTGTTATTTTCTTGTTTCTTGCAAAATGTTTTCTTTGATCTGGGGGTTTCAAAATTTGGCAGTAATGCACCTTTCTGTTTTCTATGAAGGATCTCATTGAGGTGATGATTGGTGGATTTTTTCTATTTCTATTTTCCCCTCATGTCCTATCATTCCAGGACAATTTTCTTGGATTATTTCTTGCATTAGTGTGTTAAGATCCTTTTTTGGATCATAACTTTCAGACAATCCAATTATTCTTATATTTTCTTTTCTTGATCTGTTCTCCAAAACTATCTTTTTTCTTGTAAAATGTTTCACATTCTGTTCTATTTTTTCATTCTTTAGAATCTGTTTTGTTATTTTCTTCTTAGAGTAAGGAGGAGGGAGCTATATATATATTTTTACTTTTTAAAAATCCTCATCATAGTTCCCTGCACATTGAAGATACTAAATAAATGCTTATAGAAGATGGAAAATGCACCTCCTTCTCTTTATTGGGAAAGTAAAATACTATGAATATGAAAAATAATACAACATAGAAGATTAAATCCTATTCAACCATCCATTGTCACACCTTGCCATTTATCCTGACCTTACTTCTTTTCCTCAACTGGAACAAGATCTTCAGAGAGATCATCCAGGAAAAGAAATTCCATATAGTCTCTGCAGGTGTTAACTCAGATTTTAAATCACCATCTTGAGTTGAACTGAGTTTGTAAAGCAAAAACTCAACTAACCCACTATTAACTAAGTATTCCCAGCTGCCAAACCACACCACATTTCACATTCTTTCTCAGTCCTGACTCACATTCACATCTTAGTCTGTACAAGAGGAAATTGATAGTTTGGGGTCAAATACAAAATCTTCTGTTTGGAATTCAAAGACTTTTAGAACCTGCCTCAGAAATTTTCAGCCTTCTAACACCTTATTCTTCAATTTATACTCTCTTTCATCCAGTGACACTGGTCTTCTACCTGTTTCATGAATAAGACTCTTTTGGCTTTGGGCATTTTCTCTGGCATTTGCCCATGCCCAGAATGCTCTCTCTCAACTCTACCTACTGACTTCCTTTGCATTCTTTACAAGATGTCTTTCCCCATACCTCTTAATTCTCTTTCCTGTTAATTATTTTCCATTTAACCTGAATGTAGCTTGTTTGTATATATTTGTTTGCATATTGTCTCCTCATTAAATTGTAAGCTCCTTAAGGGAGCTTTGCCTTTTTTGGTATCCCCAGAACTTCTCACAGTCTCTGACACATAGGGCAATTAAAGTATGTGCCATTTGACTTCTTTGTGGATCAACTCATCATCCCTCTGACTCTCTGAACGAAATCTCAGCTCCCAAGTTATACTCTATGTCTACTCTTAAAGTGTAACCTCTTTGGGGGAAGGGACTATTTCATTAATGTATTTGTGTTTGCATATTTAACAGAAGCAGAAGAAATGAAGAAGTAGTAAGAATACACAAAAGAATATGAAAGAAAGAATACACAAAAGAATGATGTAAGAAAAACTTTAACATCATTGATAACAATGATGGTATGGTTACTAATCTAGAGCCAGACATCCTGGAGAATGAAATCAAATGGGCCTTAGGAAACACTGCTAACAATAAGGCTAGTGATGAAATTCCAGTTGAGTTATTTAAAACCCTAAAAGATGATACTGTTAAAATATTGCATTCAATATGCCAGGAAATTTGTAAAGCACAACAATAGCTACTTCAATGAAAAAGATCAGTCTATATCCCAATCCTAAAGAAGGGCAATGCCAAGAAATGTTCAAATTACCAAACAATTGTGATCATTTCATACAGCAGCAAGATTATGCTTAAGATTCTGCAAGCTAGGAGACTTCTGGAGCCAAGATGGAAGAGTGAAGCTGTGACTCTCTGTGTCCTCTTCTGACCTTCTATGTTGTATTATTATCAGCGAATCCAGAAATATTTGGACTATGAAACACTGCTTGCAGTTACCTCTGAAGAACTTCATAGCAGGTCTGTTTCAGTTGAGCATCGGGGTAAGCAGTGTCCTTGGTGCAGCTCCAGAACAGAGGGCAGAGAACTAGGTGGGACTCAGCTCAGCTTGGTAGAAACTCCAAACTCCAAACTCCAAACACCTGGGGAGTATCTGAGGCACTTGGGACACTTTGCCCTGATTGGGGGCAAGTGTTGTGGCAGATTTGCCTTTCATGAGGAGTAAATCGGACAAAGTCCTAGCCCCACCGGCCCAGCACCAGAAGTTAATTAGCAGAATTGCCCCAGGGCAAACTACCGCAGCTGCAGCTTCTCTAGCCTTAAACAGACCCCCAAGCTTTCTAAAAAATGAATAAGAAGCAGAAGAGAGCTCTCATCATAGACAGCTTTTATCAAGAGAAGGAAGGGCAGACGCCAGATCCTGAGGTTCCTATAGGCAAAGCAACTGCAGAGGAAGCCATCAAGGGAGATATAACCTGGTCCCCTTTTCAAAAGACCTTCCTGGAAGATTGCATAAAGAATCTCAAAAGAGAGCTGGATGATAAATGGGGTAATGAACTGAGATCAGTGCAAGAAGGATATAATGCCCTGCAAGAAGGATACACTGCCCTACAAAAGAGATATGAAAAAGACACCAATTTATTGAAAAACAAAATTGGTGAAGTGGAAAACGTATGCAATGAGAAAACTGGCCAGGTACAAAAGGAGCTAAAAAAGGTAACTGAAGAAAACAACACTTTAAAAATAAGAACTGAACAAATGCAAGTGAATGACTCAATAAGACTTCAAGAACCAGTCAAACAAAAAAAATGAAAAAATAGAAGAAAATATTAAATATCTCCTAGGAAAAACAACTGACTTGGAAAATAGATCTAGGAGAGACAATCTAAGGATTATTGGACTTCCTGAAAGCCATGATGAAAAAAAGAATCTAAACACTATCTTCCAGGAAATCCTGAAAGAAAACTGCCCTGGGGTTATAGATTCAGAAGGCAAAATCACCATTGAAAGAATTCACTGATCACCTCCTGAAAGAGACCCCAAAATTAAACCCCAAGGAATATTGTGGGTAAATGTCAGGACTTTCGCACCAAAGAAAAGATTTTGTTAGCAGCTAGAAAGAAACAATTCAAATACTGAGGATGTATAATTAGAATCATACACGATCTGTCAGCCTCTACATTGGAGGATCGAAGGGCCTAGAACCAGATATTCTGAAAGGCAAAGGAACTTGGATTACAGCCAAGAATAACCTACCAGCTAGAATGAGCATTATCCTCCAGGGAAGAAGATGGTCATTTAATGATATAGGTGAATTTCAACTTTTTCTAATGAAAAGACCAGATTTGAACAAAAAAATTTGACTTCCAAACACAGAACTCAAGAGAAGCATAAAAAGGTAAAAAGGAAAGGACTCTTGAAAACTTTATTTCTACTATGGGGATACTTAAAGATTGGGTGTATAATCTGATATTACTTTGATAATAAGAAAAAGAAAACCAGAGGGGGAAAGGCTATCATATTGGGGGAAAGAGGGAAAAGGTGGTACAATAAGGTTAAAAAAAAGGAGGTAAAAATAAGGTAAAATCTCTTGAAGAGGCAAAGAAAACCTAATATAATTGAGGGAAAGAAGGGAGGGAGATGAGCATTGTGTAAATCTTACTCTCATCAGATTAGGCTCTAAAAGTGTATATCAGACACATTTGGTTTCACAGAGAAACTTGTCCTTCATTATACGGAAGTGGGAGGGAGAGAAGGAAAAGAAAAGGATAGACTAGTAGAAGGGAAATTGGAAGAATCAGGGGAAAGTGGTAAAAAAAGGGGGAGGGGCTCTAAAGAGAGAAGGATTGTTTGCGGGAAGGGGCCATCAAAAGCAAAATACTGAGGAGGGGGGAAGGAAGAAAGGGAAAGGAAAGAGAAAAACAGAACTTGGGTAAATAAGATGGCAGGAAATACAGAATTAGTTATTCTAACTGAATGTGAATGGGATGAACTCTCCCATAAAGTGGAAGCAGATAGCAGACTGGATTAAAAACCAGAATCCAACAATATGTTGTCTACAAGAAACACATCTAAAACCTAGTGACACATATAGGATGAAGGTAAAAGGCTGGAGCAGGACCTATTATGCTTCAGGGGAACAAAAA
>JAJPUD010025442.1:0-17583 GCA_023553655.1 Myrmecobius fasciatus | reverse complement strand
AAAAAAAAATCTTATTTTAAAACCTTTTCCTTATTTTCCTCAGTATGACAACCTTTTCCCACTCTAGTTTTCTTTTTCTTATTATCAAAGTAATATCTAGTTAATTATACCCCTAAACTTCAAGTATCCC
Source organism: Myrmecobius fasciatus (assembly GCA_023553655.1). NCBI lineage: Eukaryota > Metazoa > Chordata > Mammalia > Dasyuromorphia > Myrmecobiidae > Myrmecobius > Myrmecobius fasciatus. The sequence goes on along the minus strand of JAJPUD010025442.1, from coordinate 17,453 downwards.
CAAAGTATAAATAAAGTTCTCAAGAGTCCTTTCCTTTTTACCTTTTTATGCTTCTCTTGAGTTCTGTGTTTGGAGGTCGGATTTTTTGTTCAGATCTGGTCTTTTCATTAGAAATAGGTGAAATTCACCTACATCATTAAATGACCATCTTCCTCGCTGGAGTATAATGCTCATTCTAGCTGGATAGGTTATTCTTGGCTGTAATCCAAGTTCCTTTGCCTTTTGGAATATCTGATTCCAGGCCCTTCGATCCTTCAATGTGGAGCCTGACAAATCGTGTGTGATTCTAATTATTGATCCTTGATATCTGAATTGTTTCTTTCTAGCTGCTAGCAAAATCTTTTCCTTGGTGTGATAGTCCTGACATTTAGCCACGATATTCCTTGGGGTTTTAATTTTGGGGTCTCTTTCGGGAGGTGATCAGTGAATTCTTTCAATGGTGATTTTGCCTTTTGATTCTACAATCTCAGGGCAGTTTTCTTTCAGGATTTCCTGGAAGATAGTATTTAGATTCTTTTTTTCATCATGGCTTTCAGGAAGTCCAATAATCCTTAGATTGTCTATCCTGGATTTATTTTCCAAGTCAGTTTTTTTTTCCCTAGGAAATATATCATATTTTCTTTTATTTTTTTTTCATTTTTTGTTTTTGTTTGATTGATTCTTGAAGTTTTATTGAGTCATTCACTTGCATTTGTTCAATTATTATTTTTAAAGTTTTGTTTTCTTCAGTTACCTTTTTTAGCTGCTTTTGTAAATGGCCAATTGAATTTTTTTGTTCATTGCACTCTTTTTCCACTTCACTAATTTTATTTTTCAATAAATTAGTGTCTTTTTCATATCCCTTTTGCAGGGCATCCTATCCTTCTTGCAAGATATTGTATCCTTCTTGCATTGATTTCAATTTATTTTCCCATTTATCCTCCAGCTCTCTTATGAGGTTCTTTATGCAATCTTCCAGAAAGGCCTTTTGAAAAGGGGACCAGTGATGGTCCTTGATGACTTCCTCTGGAGTCATTTTGTCTAAAGGGAGCTCAGGATCTGGGGTCTGCCCTTCTTTCTCTCAATAGAAGCTATCTATTGTTAGCTCTGTCTTGTGCTTCTTCATTTTTTAGACAATTGTGGGAGTCTCTTTAAGGCTAGAGAAGCAGTGGCTGAGTAGTTTGCCCTGGGGCAATTCCACTAATTAATTTAAGGTCCTGGGCAGGTGGGGCCTAGGACTTTGTTTGATGGGGCCTAGGATTGTGCCTGAATTACTCCTTAAAAAAGGCAAATATGCCAGAACACCTGCCCCCAATCAGGGCAGAGTGTCCCAAGTGCCTCAGATAAACTCCAGGTGTTTGGAGTTTGGAGGTTGGAGTTTCTGCCACACTGAGCTGAGTCCCACCCTCATTTCGAGGCTGCACCAAGTAAACTCTTTACCCCTCTGCCATAGTTAAACAGACCTGATATGAAGTTCTTCAGAGATATCTGCAAGCAATGTCCAAATATTTCTGGATTAGTTGACTTGAAGAACAATTCAGAGGCTTATTTTATTGTTGATTTGAGAGAAGGTCTGAGGAGGACACAGAGAGTCATATTTTCACTCTGCCATCTTGGCTCTGCCCCCCCCCGGCTGTAATATACTTCAAAGAGAAGAAAAAGAGTTTAGCAAAACTAACCAAAGCACTAAAAATATTGACATCATATGTAGTATTTTACAACCATCTTTGCAATGAATGAATCAAGGAAGGTGTTTTATCATATCTTTTCTTTGGGGCCATGCTTTGTCTTTGTAATATGATTATCATTGAAATTTTATTGTGTTTTTTTTCATTTAAATTGCTGAGTCAATTGTTTGTGTGTGTGTGTGTGTGTGTGTGTGTGTGTGTGTTTATGTGTTGGTAGATAGGTAAGTAGGTAGGTGTGTAATTTTCTTGATTGTATTCAATTTTGAATTAGTTCAAGGATTTCTATCTTTTCTGTTAAATTCTGTTCATCAGTTTTATAGAGTAATAATATTCTATTACATACATAATACAAAATGCATTATGCTATTTGTCATGTAATGAATATCTATTTTATTCCCGGTACTTTCTTGCTATAAATATTTTGTTTATGAAACATTTCTTTTTTTTTCTTTTTTAACTTTTTTTATTTACAAAATCTATGCACAGATGATTTTTGCAGCATTGAAACTTGCATAACAGTGTATTTCACATTTTTCACTCCTTCCTCCTATCCCTAGATGGCAAGGAAACCAATATATGTTTCACATTTTAAAATATATGTTAGATCCAATATGTGTAAAGATATTTATACAATTCTCTTGCCACAAAAGAGAAATCAGATCAAAAAGGGAAGTAAAGGAGTAACAAAACAAAATGCAAGCGAACAGCAACAAAAAGATTGAGAATGTTATATTATGATCCACATTCAGTTCCCACAGTCTTCTCTTTGGGTGTAGATAGCTCTCTTTATTACAAAATCATTAGAACTGGCATCAGTCATCTTATTGTTGGAAAGAGTCGCATCCATCAGAATTGATAGTCATATAATATTAATGTTGTCATATACAATGATCTTGTTCTGCTCATTTCACTTAGCATCAGTTCATGTAAGTCTCTCCAGACCTCTCTAAAATCATCCTCCTAATTGCTTCCCATAGAACAACAATATTCCACAACATTCATATACCATAATTCATTCAGCCATTCTCCAACTGATGGGCATCCATTCAGTTTCCAGTTTCTAGCCACTACAAAAAAGAGCTGCCACAAATATTTTTGCACATGTAGGTCCCTTTCTTTCCTTTAAGATCTCTTTGTGATATAGGCCAAGTAGAAATACTGTTGCATCAGACAGTTATGGACAACTTGATAATTTTTTGAGCATAGTCCCAAATTGCTCTCCAGTATCTCTGGATCCGTTCACCTTTCCAACAACAGTGTAATACTGTACCAGTTTCCCCACATCCCCTCCAATATTCATCATTTCCTTTTCCTGTCAACTTAGCCAATCTGACAGGTGTGTAGTGGTATCTCAGAGTTGTCTTAATTTGCATTTCTCTGAACAATAGTGATTTAGAGCACTTTTTCATATGATTAGAAATGGATTTAATTTCTTTATCTGAAAATTGTCTGCTCATATCCTTTGACTATTTATCAATTGGAGAATGGCTTGCATTCTTATAAATTTGAGTCAATCCTCTATGTATTTTAGAAATGAGGTATTTATCAGAATCCTTAAATGTAAAAATGTTTTCCCATGTATTCTTTTTTTTTTTTTTGCTTTTTGCCGAGGCAATTGGGGTCAAGTGACTTGCCCAGGGTCACACAGCTAGGAAGTGTTAAGTGTCTGAGACCAGATTTGAACTCAGGTCCTCCTGACTTCAGGGCTGGTGCTCTAACCACTGCGCCACCTAGCTGCCCCTTCCCATGTATTCTTTGTCCACATTAGTTTTGTTTGTTCAAAAATTGTTTAACTTAATATAATCAAAATTATCTATCTGGTGTTCAATTATGAGTTCCAGTTTTTCTTTGGACACAAATACCTTCCTTCTGCACAGATCTGAGAAGTAATCTATCCTCTGTTCCTCTAATTTGCTTATAATATCTCTCCTTATGTCTAAATAACAAAACCATTTTGACCTTATCTTGGTATGTGATGTAAGATGTGGGTCAGTGCCTAGGTTCTTCCTTACTAGTTTCAAATTTTCCCAGCAGTTTTTGTTAAATAGTGAGTTCTTATCCCAAAAGCTGGCTCTTTGGGTTTGTGAAGCACTAGATTGTTATACTATAGACTATTTTGTCCTGTGATGCTAACCTATTTCACTGATCAACTACTCTGTTTCTTAGCAAGTACTAGATAGTTTTGATGACCACTACTTTATAATATAGCTTTAAGTCTGGCACAGACAGTCCAACTTCATCAGCATTTTTTATTCATTAATTCCCTTGACATTCTTGACCTTTTGTTCTTCCACATGAACTTTGTTACTATTTTTTTCTAGATCTGTAAAATAATTTTTGGGAGTCTGATTGGCATGGCACTAAATAAGTAGATTAATTTAAGTAGTATTATCATTTTTATTATATTCACTCAGGGTATCCATGAGCGCTTGATATTTTTCCAACTAATTAGATTTTGCTTTATCTGTGTGGAAAAAAATGCTGTAATTGTGTTCATATAGTTCCTGATTTTGCCTTAGCAGATAGATTCCCAAACATTTTATATTATCGATAGTTGTTTCGAATGGAATTGCTCTTTGTATCTTTTGCTGCTGGACTTTGTTGGTAATATTTAAAAATGATGATGATTCATGTAGATTTATTTTGTGTCCTCCAAATATCTGATAGGAACATTATTCCTTGTTCTCCTAATTTGTTTATGGCATCCTCCTCTGTGTCCAAATCATGTATCTATTTTGGTCTTATTTTAGTGTGGGGTGTGAGATGTAAGTCTATACCAAGTTATTGACATATTAGTTTCCAGTTTTCCTGGAAATTTTTGTCAAATAGTGAGTTCTTTATTCCAGAAGCTGGAATTTAGGGGTCTATTAAATACTTGATTGCTATAGACCTTGGTTATTGTTGCATGTGTATCTAATCTATATCACTGATGCAACACTCTATTTGCCTTTTGTAGTTGTGTTAGAGGTTTCACAGCAAATCTACTGATTCTGGCTTCTGGATCAAGACAAAGTAACAAATGCTGTTGTATTTTGGCTATGAGCCTCCCACTAGATCTCCTAATACATGAACCTGCCTTGTGTCTCCCTGCCCTGCACTTCATTGAGCTTCAACTACTACCCCCCAACCCCTCTCTGCTCAATTGAGACAGATCGTTCCTGAAGTTCTTCCAAAATTTCTTCTGCTAGAAATTTGTTTCACTCCAAGTACTTGTGATTTCTTCATTCCAATACTAGTTCAGAGGCATGATTTGGTGTTAATTTGACGAAGCCAGAAGATCACAGACAAAGATCTGTTGACTCTGCCAGTTGTTAATTTATCCAACTATTTTGGAAAGCAATTTGGAACTATGCCCAAAGGGCTATCAAACTCTGCATACTTTTTGATAGATAATGTCTCTATTGCATTATATCACAAAGAGCATAAAAAATGAAGAAGAACTCACATATGCAAAAATGTTCATATTATCCATTTTCTAGTGGTAAGAAATTGTAAACTGAGTGGCTGCTCATGAGTTGGGAAAAGGCTGAATAGGTTATAGTATAAGAATATAATGGGATATTATTTTCTGAAGAATTAATCAGCTGGATGATTTCAGAAAGGCTGGGAGAGACTTACATGAACTGATGCTGAAAGAAATGAGTAGAACCAAGATAACATTGTACACAACATGATTATATGATAATTAATTCTGATGGACTTGGCTGTTTTCAACAGTGAGGTGATAAAGGCCAATTCTAATAGAGGTGATGGGGAGAGACAACTGTACCTGGAGAGAGGACTCTGGAGTCTGAATATGGATCACTACATAGTATTTTCACCTTTTTTGTTGTTTATTTGTTTTTTTCTTTTCTTTTTCTTTTTGATCTGATTTCCTTATGCCATATGATAAATGCAGAAATATGTAAAGAATTGCACATGTTTAACATATATTGAATTGCTTACTGACTAGGGGAGGAAATGAGGAGAAGATAGGGAGAAAAAATTTGTATCATGTGTTTTGAATGTTGAAAACTATTGTTTCAGGTATTTTGAAAATAAAACCTATTATTAAAAATAAAAGAAAATGGAGTATTAGAGCCCTGCACCAGGGGTTAAGAAAATATGAATTCAATTCTAGCCTCAGACACTAGCTGTGTGACACTTGTAAAATCACTTAATCCTATTTGCCTCCTCATTCTAAAAATAAACTGGAGAAGGGAATGGCAAAAAAAAAAAAAAACTGGACACAATTAAAAAATAACTGAATAGCAACAATTAGGCATAGGCACATTTTGGTTCAGTTAGTTGGTGCAATAGATAGAGTGTGAATCCTGGAATCAGAAAAATCTGAGACAAATCTGATATCAGACACTTACTAGCTGTATCACATTTTGCAAGTAATAAACCTTTTTGCTTTATGTCTTCTACAAAATGAGTTAGAATAGAAAGTGACAAATAACTCCATTATCTTTGCCAAAAAAAAAAATCCAAAAAGGGCTACAAACGGAAGTGATGTGACTGAAAAATAACTGAACAGCAAGAAATATTTTTGTTTTCTTTTTTTGTTAATTCATTTTTCTCCCCATAGTAAAGTGGATACAAAAGAAATAATGTTGGAATTCATTTTTTTTGGAATTTGTTTTCTATTCAGAATAATTCAGTCCCTTAACTTTGTCCGTCCCAATCATGCTAAAGTCAAAAAATAAAATAATAACTTGTGAAGTATGACAGTAAAGTGCAATTTGATGCATGTATGGATATCGCTGAATAAATATTGCATTCACTAAAAGAAAATAGTTTATAAAAAAGAGTAGAAAAATGTTAACTTTAAGCAGGAGAATTAATCCTCACCAGTGCTTAATAATACTAATTGTAATTGATAGAGATGATGACGTTCATGATAGCTAGCTTTTCTCATTTAAAAAATGCATACCTCCAGAGAGAAGACAGTGGAATCTGTAACTAAATGAGGAAAAAACAATAACAATGACTACAGAGAGTACCCTGCCAAAGTCAGAGTGTTTTGTAATGTTGAAATACAAATTTAAGGACTTAATCACTTACAAAATGTCATGCACAATAACATCCCCCCATCTCCCACCCTCAGTTTCATACATTCCATTCATTGGAAGGGTGGGAACAAGGTACAATTCATTGATATGGGAAGGTCACAGTGAGAGAGCAACCATTAGTGCAGCCTTAAGGAAGAGTCTTTCTTCCAAAATCCAATCCTCTTCTTCCTTGGTTATTACTACTCTACATTTGAATATTCAGGTTTATCTTCAGTGGGCCTAATTTATCTCTTGCCAATGGACCCAGATGACTCTGGAGGAAAAAAAAAGTGAAACTGATGACTTTGTACAGCCCCTCCACTTAAATCCAATTCACTTGCATGTTATAGCATCACCTCCCTGATGCCATGGTCCTCTTCAAGAAGGAAGAGCAAACAACAACTTGTGTGAGGAATAGTAAAAGCCATCCCACTGGAAACCCATCTAGAGCTAGTAAGTTGTGCAACACTAGTTCCTTCTTCCTTCCTTCCTTCATTTCTTCTTTCCTTTCTTCCTTTTTCCCTATCCTCTGTCCACATAGAGTACTACACCTTTACATGTGGGTACTTTGCCCAAAGAAATATAAATTTTAATCTCTAAAGCTCAAGATATTTTAGGTCTTAGTGACAAGGTCTCTTTCTTAAGAACCATGCCTTAGGGGGCAGAGCCAAGATGGCGGAGTGACTCTCTGTGTCTCCTTCGATCTCTGAAATCAACAATAAAATAAGCCTCTGAACTGATCTTCAAATCAACAAATTCAGAAATACTTTGATACTGCTTGCTGATATCTCTGAAAAACTTCACATCAGGTTTGTCTAACTCGGACAGAGGGATAAAAAGTGGTGTAGGCCGGAAGTAAGGGTGGGACTCAGCTCAGCTCATTGTGGCAAAAAACTCCAAACTCCAAACACCTGGAGTTTATCTGAGGCACTGGGGACACTATGGCCAGATTGGGGGCAGGTGTTCTGGCAGACTTGCCTTGTTTAAGGAGTAATTTGGACTGAGTCCTAGCCCCCACCAGCCCAGCACCTTAAGTTAATTCGCCAAATTGACCCAGGGCAAAGAGCTTTAGCCCTGGTTTTTCCAAACATTAAAGAGATATACACGCTGTCTTAAAAAAATGAAGAAGGAAAAGAGAGCTCTCACCATAGACAGCTTTTATTGAGACAGAGAAGGGCTGACCCCAGATCCTGAGTTTCCTTTAGACAAAACTTCAGAGGATGTTATTAAGGACCATAACTGGTCCCCTTTTCAAAAGGATTTTCTGGAATATTGTATACAGAATCTCAAAAGAGAGCTGGAGGATAAATGGGAAAATAAACTGAAGTCAGTGCAAGAAGCCCTCCAAAAGAGATATGATAAAGACACAAATTTATTCAAAAATAAAATTAGTGAAGTGGAAAAAGAGTGCAATGAACAAATTGGCCAGTTACAAAAGGAGCTTAAAAAGGTAACTGAAGAAAACAACACTTTAAAAATAAGAATTGAACAAATGCAAGTGAATGACTCACTAAGACTATATTATATAGAGAATTGTCTCATATTTACAAGATTTCAAGCCACTCTTCAATAGATAAGTGGTCAAGGGATATGAATAGAACATTTTCAGATGACGAAATTAAAACCATCTCTAGTCATATGAAAAGTTGCTCCAAATCACTATTGATCAGAGAAATGCAAATTAAGACAACTCTGAAGTACCACTACATACCTGTCAGATTGGCTAAAATGACAGGAAAAGATAATAATGAATGCTGGAGGGGATGTGGGAAAACTGGGACACTGATACATTGTTGGTGGAACTGTGAACGGATCCAAACATTCTGGAGAGCAATTTGGAGCTATGCTCAAAAAGCTATCAAACTGTGCATACCCTTTGACCCAGCAGTGTTTCTACTGGGCCTATGTTCCAAAGGGATCTTTGAGGAGGGAAACGGACCCACATATGCAAGAATGTTTGTGGCAGCCCTTTTTGTAGTGGCTAGAAACTGGAAACTGAAGGGATGCCCATCAATTGGAGAGTGGCTGAATAAATTATGGTATATGAATGTTATGGAATATTATTGGTCTGTAAGAAACAACCAGCAGGACGATTTCAGAGAGGCCTGGAAGGACTTGTATGAACTGATGCTGAGTGAAACGAGCAGAATCAGGAGATCATCATACACAGCAACAACAGTATTACATGATGATCAATTCTGATGGACATGGCTCTCTGCAACAAAGAATTGTCTCAAACCAGTTCCAATTGTTCAGTGAAGAAAACCATATACACTCAGAGAGAGGGATATGAAATATGGACCACAATGTAACATTTTAATGCTCTCTATTGAGGTTTGCTTTCATTGTGTTGCCTTTCTCTGATTTTCTTTTTTTCTTGTAGATAGAATTTTTCTTGCATAACTTGTCAAGTATTTCAACATTATTAACATGTCGTGGACTTCCTGCCATCTAGGGGAAGGGAGGGGACTGGGAGTAAAATTTGTAATGGAAAGCATTGTAAAGATCAATGCTGGGGAACTACCCATACATATGTTATACAAATAAAAAGCTTTAATAAAAAAATAAAAAAAGAACCATGCCTTAAATCCAAATTGCTTTGACTCTCATTGATTGGCCAGTAATTCCCAGGAATCAAGTACTACTTGGTCATTGTTTGGGCTCTGATTTGCTCACAGTGAATGTAAATGTTTTGGTCAGAAATCCTGAGTATCTTCTCTCCCCAGATTGATTTTTTTGGACTTGGTAAAAGAGGTGATTGTCTATTTCATTTCTTACCTAGTACAATTACTGATTGAATAATACATCAGTCAGACTGAAACCTGTTAAAGACCTTAGGTTTAAGAGTCCAGGGTTTTCTGGGGCACTCAGGGCTATCTCCAGTCATCTTGAACTATATCTTACAACTGGATCCAGATGGCTCTTGTAGGGAAAGTGAGAAACTGGTGAATTTGCACAGTCCTTGTTCACTTAAATGCAATTAATTCACTTATATATTAGGACATCATGTCCCTGATGTCATGGGGCTCTTTAGAAGACCAAGCAATAACAATTTTCTGTTATTACTTCATTCAAATTCCTCATATCCTTTTTCTATTCTTAGCTAGTTTTACTTTAAGTCAATATATTAGATAAGAAGAAATACAAAGATTATTATTTGTGTACATATATTTTCGAGGGTTTGGAGGGAAAAGTAGTTTATAAATATAAATTTGAAATAAAATGTAAACTGCACCATTTTCCATCTTCCAGTCATAGTATATAATCCCTGACAAGAGATTTTTCTATGCATTCCATAATCCTCAAAAGAAAGATTTTTTTCACTGAATGGAAGTTAGCAATAACTTCTCCATCCTACAACTTTACTCCTTGAAGTTTACCTACAGCATAGGACAAAATATGATCCAAGGAAAGTCACCGATGTTGCTCTATTTCTTTTTGCTTGTGTGAGAGACCAGTTTTAAAATTTTCTTTTGTTGAAAAGAAAAATAATACATATAATTTAATTGTCTGGCAAATGAAATTGAATTACAGGTGAAACAATGTAAATAAATAAAACACTAACAAACACATAAGAAACATATTCATATTTGCCAATATGTTTTTTTATGGAGATCATTAGTGCCTTATGATACACGGCTCATAAATCAAATCTCATATGGTATTGCAAATCTGGGAAAAATTACTTTTTCAATGGTATCTGGCAAAACATTCTCCTTATAACCTAATCTAGGAAAATGTTAAATTAAAATATTCATGTTAAAACCCCAGATTATAATGATAAAACAAGTTTATAATGAAAAAACAACAACAAAAAATGCCCCCAAACCAAAAGCAAACAGATTTCTCTTTCCAACTGCAATTTCTATGTTGCCTATTATATACATGCATGCATATATACATACATGACATATACACACATGTATATGTATATAATTTTCTCTTTAACTTTACAAATTTGTCTGTAGTTATGCACATTTGACCAAGTTGATTATTTGTCCATTTTTAGGTGCATGCTCAAAAATGAAGGCATTTGAATGCAAGTGAATAATATCCCATCCCCCAAAAGCTAAAATTAGAATCATCCAAGCATCTCAAGATTGAAATGATGTTACCTGTATACCAAGTGATATCACAAAAGATAACAGAAAGCTTTTTCTTTACTCAATTTTTACTGTAGAGAAAACATACAAAAATAAATTTTTATTTTTTGTAAATTTTTATAATGGAAAGGAGAAATTATTTCATCTCATATATCAAAAGTCCACACTTTTGAAAACAGAAATCCTTTAGAACCATGCTGGTAAACAGGTTAAAAAACAAATGTAGAAAATATAAGAAGAAAAATCCTTAAAATTTGTTAATGTTCATGTGGATGTGGTATTTTTGAAATAATAAAATATTATTTGCCCTTTTATTAGCTAAAATTATTTTGACATGTTTTGTTTCAAATTTATTGTAAAATAATTTCACTCACATTCAGTTTTTGATATATTTACTCCAAGGATAATCGAATTGAATTTATTATTTCACTTAGAAAATCTATAAGGAATCAATTGTTTGGTCAATTAAATTCAAGAATTTATCTTCCTTGTAAATCTTGTGAAAAATGAAAAAGTTTTCTTTTGGGTTTTTTACAGATTTTTACTTATCTATGACTTATATTAATTTTTATAGTTTTCTCAGGGGACAGGAATTATTGTATTTTATTTTAGTTTGGTTTGATTTTGATTTATGCCTTACTTGGTTTTATTAACAGTCTTTTAACCGCCTTTGCTTTTGCACTCTGAGTGAAGTATTGTATACTACAATAACTGGATCAACTCTATAAATTTGATTGTTCGAGTTTAAGAAGATGGTGGGAAACAAATTATTGTTGATGACACTTCCATAGCTATGACTGGTAGACTAGGTCAAAGCAGGCTTGAAGTAAGTGAAACATTTATTAGACAGAATGGCTTTCTCAAATTGTTGTTAATCAAATTGACAGCTGAGGGAGCTATTCGAAATAAAAAGTGATAATCCCCACCATCACCCCTGCTGATATCCCACTCTGCCAATTGTTAGGGAAGATGGAATAAAGTAGCCCACCACCAGCTCAGTAGCTTAAAATGGATTTGAGGAAGGCAGAGCTTTCACAAGGATTTTTCATTGAGACCATAATTCATTTAAAGAAAACCAGTCTTCAAGGATTTCACACTTTGGAACATTTAAGGCTCTAAAAAGTTCATTTGTATCTCAACTTTTGGCAACATGAAAATAATTTTTGCAAGTAAATGAGAAAGATATATGCCAGAATATCAAGCAACCATTTTTTTAAAATGAGGGGAACAATTTAAATGACAAAACTATATGAGCATTGCACAATTTATATTTTCGATTTTATTCCAAAAGGCCAATAGTAAGTCACTTATTTTGAATTCAGAATGCATTTTCTCATTGCAATAATGTTATAAGAGGTGGTTATATTCCCAGGCCACTCCACCAATTTGTATTTAACCCATAAGCTACATGAAGTATAGTGTAATAAGTTAACAGTACAATAAAACAAGCACTAGGGATAATTATGTATTGATGGGAAACTTCCAAGGATTACAATTTAAAACCAGGGAATATAAGATTGGTCTAATGGAATATTTATCCTGATGTGAGAGTTGAAGGACCACTACTTCTCCCTCTTCCTTTTCACTTTCTTCCTTTCACATCTGTGGAGAGGGACTAGGGATTCCTTTATTTTGAGTTACTCATTGGTAGTGCTGCCTGTGGCATATTGAGGTGTGTGTGTGTGTGTGTGTGTGTGTGTGTGTGTGTGTAACTCCTGTCAGTACGAGAGCTGTAGGGAGCCATGGGGGCCCATTGTTATCTCTTGTTATATCTATTTTCACCCTTTTATTCTTTTCCTTTGCAGTACAGAGTTTTGTCTACTCACTTCTATTTCTTTCAACAGACATAGCATTGCTTCCTATTAGAATTTCTTTCCTTTCCTGCAGAAAAGCAGAACATATATACTTCCTCTATCTATTTTTGTTCCTAAAAGAAGCAAACATCTCTTTGAAAGTTTGGTTAGAGGAGGTGGAAACAAGATGGTGGAGAGAAAACAAAACTCTCTGTGGCCTCTTCTGACCTTCTCTCAAACCAACAGCAGATTTAGCCTCTAAAATGATTTTGAAGTCAAAGAATCCTCAAATATTTGGAGTACGACACATTACCAGAAGATACTTTGGAAGAACTTCAGAAAAGGTCTTTTTCAAATGGGCAGGGGGACAAATTTTGCTGAGCTCAGACTGCAGCACCAAGATACCAAGGCAAGTGACTGAGAAAATGACTCACAGCTTTGCGGTTCCACATTCCTGGGAATCTTCTGTGAGCCTCTTAGGCTATTCTGTCCTGGTTGCAAGCAAGTGATTTGGCAGATTTGCTACTAAAGGCAAATATCACTGAGCCCCAGAAGACCACTGAATCTAGTCACCATTATTCAGCATTGGAAATTAATCAGCAGAACTGCCCCAGGGCAATTGAAATCAGCTGTCACTCCTTTACATTGAACAGACTTCATGACTTAAAAAAAGGAATAAAAAAACAAAAAGAATACTCACCATAGATAGCTTTTATGGAGAGCAAGAACAGACCTGATAGCCTGAGGGTCCTAAAGGCAAAACAACTCCAGATGAAGCCCCAAAGGGAGACTTGAGCTGGTACCCATTTCACAAGGCTGGCTTGGAAGATTGCATAATGGATCTTAAAAGAGAGAACAAAAATCTGGAAATGAAATGAGATTATTGCAAGAAGGAATAGCCTATTATATAGGGCCTATATGATGCCCTACAAAAGACATATGAAAAAGACACCAATTCACTGAAAAACAAAATTTGTGAAAAAGGAAAAATGATGAAATGAACCAAAAAATTCAGTTGGCCAATTACAAAAGGAGCTAAAAATAATTGAAGAAAATAACACACTAAAAATTAGAATTGAACAAATGGAAATGAATGACTCAATAAGGCTTCAAGAATCAGTCAAACAAAAACAAAAAATGAATAAAAATAGAAGAAGATATGAAAAATTTCCTAGGAAATGCAAGTGAACTGAAAAATAATTCTAGGAGAGACAATTTAAGGAATATTAGAATTTCTGAAAACCATGATAAAAAAAAAAGAACCTAGACAGTATCTTACATGAAATCATAAAACTGTCCTGATATTTTAGAAACAGAAAGTAAACAGCCATTGAAAGATTTCAACAAGCACATTCTTAAAGAGACCCCAAAATTAAATCCCCAAGGAATATTGTGGCTAAATTTCAGAACTATCACACCAAGGAAAAGATATTGCAAGCAGCCAGAAAGAAAAAAAGTTAAATACCAAGGAGCCACAATTAGAATTACCCAGGACCTATCAGCTTCCACCTTAAAGGAAAAAAGGGCCTGGAATCTGATATTCCAAAAGGCAAAGGAACTTGCTTACAGCCAAGAATAAGCTATCCGCTAATGTGAGCATTATCTTTAAGGGGAAAAGATGAGCATTTAATGATATAATTGAATTTCACCTATTTCAAAGGAAAAGACTAGAACTGAACAAAAAATTTGATCTTCAAACACAGAACTCAAGAAAAGCATAAAAATGTAAAAAGGAAAGAACTCTTAAGAAGTCTACTTCTTTTATGGGTTTATGTACAGAATGCAGGTATAATTAGATTTTATTTCACAACATGTAAAAGAAAGTAGAGGTGGAAATGGGATTGCACTGAAAAAGAGTGAAAAGTGTGTTAAATAAGGGAAATTACATCTCATGAAGAGGCAAAGAAAACCTTTTATAATTGAGGAACAGAAGGGAGGAGGATATATGAATTATGTGAATCTTACTCTCATAAAATTTGGTTCAAAGAAAGAATACCAGACATATTTCGTTTCACAAAGAAACTTGTCTCACATTATAGAGAAATGGGAGGGAAACAGGGAAAAGAAAGGGAAAGACTAATAGAAGGGAAAACAAAAGTATTAGAAAAAAAATATGCTAAAAAGGGGACAGGCTCCAAATGGGAATGATTGTTTGAGAGAGGTGGTCATCAAAAGCAAAGTACTGGGGAGGAGGGAAGGAAGAAAGAAAAGAGAAAAGCATAACAGTATATATAAGATGACAGGAAATATAGAGTGAGTTATTTTAACTCTGAATGTAAATGGGATGAACTCTCTCATAAAACAGAAGGGGATAGCAGACTGAATTAAAAGCCAAAATCTTACAATATGATGTTTACAAGAAACTCACTTGAAGCATATGATATGTACAGAGTGAAGGAAAAGGGGTGGAGCAAAATCTATTATGCTTGAGGTGAAGTTAAAAAAAGCAGGGGTAGCAATCCTAATCTCAGATCAAGTAAAAGCAAAGATAAAACTAATTAAAAATGATAGCAATGCAACTATATTTTATTAAGGCATACAATAGATAATAAAGCAATATCAATAACATACACATATGCACCAAGTACAATAACATCCAGATTCCTAGAGGAGAACTTAAGAGAGATGGAAGAAGGAATAGACAGCAAAACTATACTAGTAGGGAATCTCAATCTTGTTCTCTCAGAGCTAGATAAATCAAACCATAAAACAAATAATAAACAAGTTATGGAGGTAAACAAAATTCTAAAGGTTAGATATGATAGATCTTTGGAGAAAATTGAATGGAAAGAGAAATAAGTTTGCTTTTTTCTCAGTGAATCATTGAACTTATATAAATATTGACCATGTGTTAGGGCATAAAAACTTCAAAAACAAATGCAGAAAGGCAGAAATAGTAAATGCATTTTTTCAGATCATGATCAAATAAAAATCACATTTAAATATAAGACCAGGAGAAAATAGATCAAAAGTTAATTGTATATTAAACAATCTAAACCTAAAGAATGAATGAGTGGGGAGCCAAGATGGCGGAGTGAAAACGTGACTCCCTGCGTCCTCCTCCGATCTTCTCTCAAACCAACAATAAAATAGGCCTCTGTACTGATCTTCAAGTCAACTAATCCAGAAATATTTGGACACTGCTTTCTGAAGAACTTCATATCAGGTTTGTTAAACTCGGACAGAGGGATAAACAGAGGACTCCGGTGTAGGCCAGAAGTGAGGGTGGGACTCAGCTCAGCTCATCATGGCAGAAATTCCAAATTCCAAACTCCAAATTCCAAACACCTGGAGTTTATCTGAGGCACCCTGGACACTCTGCCCTGATTGGGGGCAGGAGTTCTGGCAGACTTTCCTTGTTTAAGGAGTAATTCGAACTTAGTCCTAGCCCCCACCAGCCCAGCACCTTAAGTTAATTTGCCAAATTACCTCAGGGCAAAGATCTTCAGCCACCGTTTTTTCCAAGGCTTAAAGAGACATCCACACTGTCTAAAAATAATGAAGAAGCAAAAGAAAACTCTCACCATAGACAGGTTTTTATCAAGAGAAAGAAGGGATGACCACAGATCCTGAAGTTCCTTTAGGCAAAACTCCAAAGGAAGTTATTAAGGACCATCACTGGACCCCTTTTAAAGAGGCCTTTCTGGAAGATTGCATAAAGAACATCATAAGAGAGCTGGAGTATAAATAGGAAAATAAATTGAAATCAGTGCAAGAAGGATATGATGCCCTGCAAAAGAGATATGAAAAAGACACCAATTTATTGAAAAATAAAATTAGTGAAATGGAAAAAAAAGTGCAATGAACAAAAAAATTCAATTGGCCAGTTACAAAAGGAGCTTAAAAAGGTAACTTAAGAAAACAACACTTTAAAAATAAGAATTGAACAAATGCAAATGAATGACTTAATAAGACTTCAAGAATCAGTCAAATAAAAACAAAAAAATGAAAAATTAGAAGAAAATATGAAATATCTCCTAGGAAAAACAACTGACTTGGAAAATAGATCTAGGAGAGACAATCTAAGGAGTATTGGACTTCCTGAAAGCCATGATGAAAAAAAAAATATAAACACTATCTTCCAGGAAATCCTGAAAGAAAACTGCCCTTAGATTGTAGAATCAGAAGGCAAAATCACCATTGAAAGAATTCACCGTTCACTTCCTGAAAGAGACCCCAAAATTAAAACCCCAAGGAATATCGTGGCTAAATTTCAGGACTATGGCAACAAGGAAAAGATTCTGCTAGCAGCTAGAAAGAAACAATTCAAATACTGAGGATCAATAATTAGAATCACACACAATCTGTTAGCCTCCACATTGAAGGATCGAAGGGCCTGGAACCAGATATTCCGAAAGGCAAAGGAACTTGGATTAAAGCAAAGAATAACCTGTCCAGCTAGAATGAGCATCATCTTCCAGGGAAGAAGATGGTCATTCAATGACATAGGTAAATTTCACCTTTTTCTAATGAAAAGACCAGATCTGAACAAAAAATTCGACATCCAAACACAGAACTCAAGAGAAGCATCAAAAGGTAAAAAGGAAAGGACTCTTATGGGGATACTTAAAGTTTGGGGGTATAATTAACTAGATATTACTCTGATAAGATGAAAAAGAAAACTAGAGGGGGAAAGGTTATCATACTGGGGAAAAGAGGGAAACATTGGTAAAATAAGATCTAAAAAAAGGAGGTAAAAACAAGGTAAAATCTCTTGAAGAGGCAAAGAAAACCTAATATAATTGAGAGAAAGAGGGGAGGGAGATGAGCATTGTGTACATCTTTCTCTCGTCAGGTTGTGTTCCAAAAATGTATATCAGACACTTGATTTCACATAGAAACTTGTCTGTTGCTAGA